>APFE030570815.1:5876-30906 GCA_000404065.3 Pinus taeda
AGAAGCTTCTTTGATGTAAATAGTGAATATTTAATGCATGGATAGGTTTCCTAAGTTTTAGAGGCAAGTTTTTGAGCTCGCCTATTATCTAGTGACTGATTTAGAATTAGTTGCAACAGCTCCTAGGAAGCTGAGCTCGACCCCTAGATGTGGGGGAAGAGGTTAGACCTTCTATATTATGCCTTCTCTTTCTCATTTTCATGGTTGGACTCTAGAGGGAGAAGCTCTATTGTATTGTTGACTTGTATTTCTGCAATTTGAGGAAAAGGAAGGCCAGGGTTTTGCAGACTTCATTGTGGATTCTTGTGGATTATTATGTTGATGGTGTGTTTCCTACTTGTCATTGTAAATGTGTTTATGTGTTCCATTTCTTAATCTCTTGCTACTATTTAAACAAAAGAAGTGATAAAGTTTGAATTCATGGATGCCATGCTCATCTTTTAATTTTGTTTAAAATTTATGTTTTCCACTGTCTAGAGAGGATTCAAATTCATTGTTTGCCCTCTTTAGCTTCTCTTATTTCCTCCTTGATCATCCATCTCCAGCTAAAGGCATCAGCACAAACTCCTACCTTGCCCCAAAGAACCACCTGCAAAAAACTGAGCTCAATCCCCGCACCCTGAATTGCACTCCCTCCAATTGCCACCAAAAACCCCAAAAACTTTAAATCAACCCTCCTTATCAGTTTACTAGCCTAAAATCAGTGTTTCTAATTGGTCAACTTAATCCTATTGACAAAATCCACCGAGTTTGACCCGAGAGAGCCTTCTCATACCTCGTAGGGCTAGCTACGAGGTGAAATGGTTTGATGTAGCTTTGAGGTTTGTCTATCTCAGCCTAGGTGAAATCTCGAACGCTAACAGGTTCATCAATTGCTCATGCATTTTGTCTGATATATAGGTGGCATAGTCATAGTAAATTGGAGTTTTTCCAGGGGAAAACATGAGCATCACCACCAGCACAGTTTCATCAACATACTCAATTGAGTTATAACCCAGAATGGGACTGATCATATCTACAAGGTCCCTGCCCAATTGGTTGAGGCAAACATGAGAAATGGGAGGGTACTGCACAGTATCATGAGAAATGGGAGGGTACTGCACAGTATCAGAATCAATATATAGTTGGTTCAGCTTGGTGATCTGAGCATCTGTCATCTTAGCTCCTTGCTTTATCAGATCAATCAAAGATAAAGGAACCAATTTCTTCTCAGTTTTGAATTGCAGCATCTCTCTGATGGCCTCAGGGGTAATATAGAAAACAACTGAGCCTGAAGGGTCAAGCACAACCCTCTGAGTGGCATCATAACCATCAACACATAGGTGAATTAGGTCAGGAAATGGATTGACCTAAGGAAGCTTGAAGATTGGGAGGAAGGAATCCCAAATGCCCAATACATCTGTTCCAGTCTCATGTTTAATCTTTAATTCATTTAACAGGTGGATGTGGAACTTGCTGTTCATTAGCATTTCCTCTGAGATTTGATAATCCAAATTTGCTAATGCCTTCCACTCCAATTCTCTCTGAGGGGCATTTAAAGGGGCAACATTGAGGGCCACAGGTGCTACTGGTGTATCCATGGTTACTTTAAAACTCTGCTTATATGTAAATTAGTGTTACTGTGCAGAGTAATAGAAAAGAGTGTTTCTTGAAAGGAGAGGTGATTTATTGAGAAATCGAGGACAAAAGGGTCAATTACAGCAATTGAAATACTGCACAAAGCACTAAAAGGGAAAATAATTGTCCTTAACAGACTCTTTCACAGTAATTTGGTGTAATTCGGGTTCCCTGTTCACGATTGCGCGAACAGAATGCAGGTTTTGCGAAAGCTTTGGTAAACAAGGCTTAGCCGGTGAATTTCGACTTTACAATTGCAAATGGGAACTAGGCATAGGGGATTCGCCGGTTAGTTATATGTTTTTTCTGTGTTTTAAGTTACTTTAGGCGATTTACAGACAAAACCAGGTGCAGAGAGGATTCACAGGGATAAATACCTGGTATACTGACAGTCCTGGTCACAAATGTAGGTGGATTGGCGTGCCGATGGCCTCCAGGTCGAATTCAACAGGTTGGCGTGAGTTTGGACGTAAAATGCATGCAAAAGACACAACAGTCGTTTTTGCAAAAAGTGCAAAAAACGCGAAATTTTGGCCAAAATATGGATTTTTTGGAACATTGGCGCCTTTTTTGGATGACGTCAGCATGACATCATCGGGTGGGGCCAAGGTCGGATGACGTCAGCCTGACGTCATTAGGTGACGTGGCGGTTTAAGAGTGGTCCACGGGGACGGTGAGGTGGCGGAAAGGTGGAGCAATGGCGGAAGAGGGCGCTAACACGGCGATGACGTAGCAGTGATGCTAGCAGTGACGTTGGCAAGGCGGGTTGGCGGAGACCGGAAACCATAGGCGGTATGGTATCGCACCGCCTTCCATACGGAAGCAGAATTGTCAGAGGGGGCTCCGATACGCTTTGGGGGTGACGTGTGGCAGAGGCTTGACGTCACCCTCTGACAGATATTGGAAGGTAAGTTACGAACGTCGGGGCCGGTCCGATATGCATGTGGGCTGTTGGATGAAAGGCGCCCGATCGGGCGGTCGACGAGTCAATAACCTGTCCGGACGATACAGCGTCGGGCGGGCAATAAAATATTTATTTTTCATGAAATTCGTGCCCGGCGGGACTTTGGAACATTGGCGGATTTGTATTGTTTTTCAATGTATTTCTTATAAAATCGCGCATAGCTCCAAGACTTTGGATAAGTCGGAAAAAGTGGGTTTTCATGTAATTTTGCCGTTTGAGCGGGTTAAGGGTGAAAAGGGGTCTTTTACAAGGTTTTTTAGCAAATGAAGGGTTGAATAGGTTAAATGACTTCTGAAGGAGGAAAAGAGGTAAGGCTTGGGGTTCTTAAACTGACCAGATGTCAATTTGATTCCCTAGTAGTGAACATATGGCTATAATGCCAAAGGGGGGGATATTTATAGAATGTTTGGGGTTTATACACCATAGTGTTATAATAGTAGGGAAAGGGTGACATAGGGAATTTAGATAATAGAAGTTAGGGGTTAATATGGAGGGAAAAGGTGAATGAGGAGTGATATCACTAAATTTATTTGAAAACCACTTAGTTTAGGGAGTAGATCAAAATGAAAAGAATTTTAGACAAGAAATGTGGCTCTTAAAGGAAACCAGAACCAACATAAAAACCTTGAATTCCTTCATAAACACAACTGGTGTAGGGATGTTAGTAATGAGTGTAAAATAGGGAAGAAAGGAAGTTGGACATGCTCCATTGTGTTGTTTTCCTTATCTTGACCAGCAAGATTCAGTTTGAAAGGAATACCACTTCTGCAACCCCATCTACCTACCCATCTACTTGCCTAGCATTTTTTTGTTTCTTCTTGGAGGGAGCACTTGGACTTGCAGACCCTTATGTGCCTTTTCTTTTCCATTGGCTTTTTCTTTTGATTGCCTATTTAGCACTACCCTTATTGCTTCCAAGGCCCCAGATTAAGCAGTTGGGAACCTTAGTTTCTTTGCCTAACTATTGGTCTGCCAAGATTAAACAGTTTGGACAGACTTCTTTCTCTATTCTACAACAGAAAATTGAAACATGGCATGATCCAGATTAGACTGTTGGACCATCCATCAAAATTTAGTGAACATGAAGCTATGTACACACCTTGTCTTCTCTTGGAAATATGGGATCTTTGTGTCAGCAAAGCAGAGCATATTTGGCATTTGAATTTTCCAATCATGAAATATGAAACCTATTGGTATAGGTATCCAACAGTACTATCTCCCTCTGCTAAATTATTGAAGACTAAAAGAAGATTTGATCAAGGGTTTCCCCACATTGGGGTTTTTCCCTGGCTAGTGCCACATCTTGTGTCCTCTTATCTTGGATTTTATTCTACCATTTATGTTTATGTTCTATTTGCATTTTATTATCATGTTGATGTGATTGCTAATATGAATATTGATACTGGGCTAATAAAGAAATTGAAGTAAAATTGCTCTAAAGTATAGAACATACCATTGTTGCCTAAAATTAACATGGTATCAGAGCTGAGGTGAAGACAAGGCCCAAGCAAGAGTGAAAGAGCAATCACCAAAGGCAATTGGACAAGGAAAAAAGATTCAATGGGTTCCTCATCCTACTTCCCGTTGAAGACAAGATCCATGATAAATCTAACTATGGATTGAAGATGTCTCTTGATTTGACCTTGGAAGAAAAAGAAGTGATGGACTATGTGTAGCGTAAAATCCCTGAACCTCCTTCAAATGCACCATTTGTTGTGAATACCAAGTAAAATAGGGCTAAATTCAAAGCAAAGAAGATTATCAGGGATTCCATTGGCAGGCATCTGGTGGCCTACATCTCTGAATGAAGACCTCCAAGGAGATCTACGACAGGTAGGTTGGCACGTTTAAGGTTAGTAATTCTAATCAAATTCTATTTCTCACGAATAAGTTGAAGGATATTAAGAAGGGAAAGGACAAGGATATTCAATCCTATTTCTTGAGGATTACTAAGATCAATAATGATCTACTCTTGATTGGAGAAGTCATTCCTGCTAGGGAAATTACTCTCACCACCCTTGGAGGATTCCCTCCTGAGTGGTATGTATTTAGAACCACCGTCCTCAACAATGATCAAATTCCAGGGTTTGAAGAATTCATTTTGAGATGCATTCAAGAAGAAGCAAGAATGGTGGAGCAATAAATGTCTTCTAATACAAGAAACCCCATTTCATTCTCCACTCATGCCAAAAGGAGAAATAATGCAGGGTCTAAAGGTCATTTCCATGGAAATCCTGGATCTAAGGGAGGAAGGAAGGGTAGGTGCTTTGTTTGCAATAAGTTCTGCCACCATGCAAGGGAGTATCCAAATAGAAGGGACACATCTCATGATGATGATCACAATCATTCCAAGGGAAACTTCAACAACAACAATCAAAGGAATGGTAGGTCCAATGACAAAGGAAAAAGGAATGTGGGATATCAAGGAAATTTTTGACCCTCCAAGAAATCAAGGAACTCTAAGTATGAAGAATCAAATATTGTTAACAATAAGAAAAAAGAGTACTATCTTATATTAGCCCTCTCCACTGCCTCTCCTCCGAACACTTTGGGAAATTGGTTTATTGATAGTGGTGACTCAAGGCACTCCATCGGATACAAGGTAGCCCTCTCTAATCTAATTGAAAAAAGGAGACAAACTTGGTGATCATCCTTGGAGACGATGCCACCTATATCATGAAGGGAGTAGGGAATGTTACCCTTAAATTGAATCAAGGTAACACTATTTGTTTGCAAGAAGTATTATATGTAACTAATCTCAAGAAGAACATGGTGTCCATTTCAGCCATGGAGGACAAAGGATTCAAGGTGGTATTAATCAATGGAAAGGTACATGTTTGGAAAAGAAAATTTAAATATGCTTTTACTCTTGGGTTTAGGGTTGACACTTTGTATCAGTTGGAGGAATTCCATTGGGAGCCATGTCTTGTGACACATCTCTACAATCTGAACTATGGCACGAGAGGTTTTCCCATCTTCATTATAAGGCCCTACCCAATTTGAGACAGATGGTGAGAAGTATGCCCGAGTTCAAAGTAGAGCATGAAGGTGTATTTCTGGGATGTGCCGAAGGAAAAATTACAAGGGGACCATTCCCCTCATGTAATAAGAAGACCATAAATATATTGCAACTGATCCACTCTGACATATCTGATATGATTCCTGTAAAATCTTTGGGAGGATAATTATATTATCTCACCTTTACAGATGATTATTCTCACAAGACCTAGATCTAGTTCTTAAAGAATAAGTATGAAGTTTTCACCTGGTTTTGACACTTCAAATGCTTGATCAGAAACCAAACCGAGTACGACAACAATGAATTCCAAGATCGTTGTAGAGAAGCTTGCATTAAGAGGGAGACTACAATTCCATACGCTCCTTAGAAGAATGGTGTGGCTAAAAGGAAGAATTTCTTTATTGTAGAAGCAGTTCATGCCATGCTTCATGATCAAAGCCTTACGAAATTCCTATGGGCTGAAGCTGCAAATATTGTCATGTATGTTCAAAACCGATGCCCTCATCAAGCATTGTACTCCAAGATTCCCGAAGAAATGTTCACTAGTAAGAAACCCGATGTCTGTCATTTTAGAATTTTTGGAAGTCCCATATATTTTCATGTGCCGAAAGAGAAAAGAAGCAAATTGGGTGCATCTAGGAAGAATAGAATCCTTGTGGGCTATAATGAATATTCTAAGGGATATAAAATTTATGTGGCTGGTAAAAAGGAAGTTGAGATAAGTCATGATGTCACCTTCGATGAAGATATGGCCCTCAGGAAGATCAACAACCTTCCTATCCTAAGGAAGTACAAAGAAGTTGACACAAGAAATCAGGGTGCAAAAGAAGACGAAACGATGCCTAATGTTGATGAAACTATGGATCTTATTGATCTTCCTCCTCACGAGCCCTCCTCCTCCAAAAGGAGACCCTCATGGCTTAGGGAGACTCTAGAAGATGCCGAGAGACACATTGCACCAAGGGGGGCTTTCAATAAAATCAAGAAGCCGAACAAGTATCAAGGATATTTGACGACCATGAGCACTATCATTTAAAATGAGCCTTTATCATTCAAAGAAACCATGACGCATCAAGTAAAGAAGGATGTTATGAATGAAGAATACATGTCAATTATGAAGAACGATATCTTGGATGTGGTCCCTAGACCCCAAGAAAAATCGGTTTTCACCTCTAAGTGGCTCTACAAAATCAAGCATGGAGCTGATCGAAGTGAAAAAAAGTTCAAGGCTTGCATTGTTTCTCGAGCCTTCTCTCAAAAGGAAGGTGTAGATTACGATGAGATATTTCCACCTGTTTCCCTATACACCACCATCCGCTCGAGCATAGCCCTTGCTGCCTTGCAAGGATGGAACCTACATCAGATGGATGTCAAGACTACTTTCTTGCATGGTTCAATCAAAGAGGAAGTCTATGTGTAACAACCCGAGGGGTTTGAGGCTCATGATCAGGAATCTGATGTATGTAGTGTTGGGTTGCTAGTTTGTCATATTTATTATCACTCTTTAACACCTATTTCATCCATTTCTACCATTCTTTATCACATCATTTATCATTATTTATCATATAATTCCATTTTATAATTATTTATGCTCTTATGGATAAATATTATTTCTTCTCCTTTATTTTTAATAAATTGATTATTATTATGCATGATTTTACCAATTATGGTTTATTAATAAATTTGTTGTAACATCACTCACCATTTTAGCCTCCAAGATATTTTCCAGATTGCAGATTTGATCTCCAACTCATCATTAAATATTCCGACTCAGAAATTCACTGGAATAAGAAGTGATAGTTTTGCATCGGATGTTTCAGGCAAATGGAGAAGAATCTGGAAAATCCAAAACATGGGTTTTGTTTAAAACTGACCGAATTAGTTTTGTGATGTCTAGTTTTCCCAACTTCAGATCTTATTAAGATAAAAAAAAGGTTCTCTGAAGATGTTTTTCTTAGATTCGTTGTTGCAGCCGGTTTCCAATTATCTCAATTGCAATACCAAATTCGACTTGTTCCTGTTGAATGCTGATGAAAAGATATTTCAGATATGATCTTGTTGATCAATTTTTTGTGAACAATCCAATTTTGTTATGGGAATCATTTTGTAATCATATTTGTTGTAACTTCTCTATGCTCTCTATGTATTTAAATGAGAACAAAGATCAAAGAGGGGATCAATAATTGTTATTTCAAACTGTAATTTTAATTTACAAAGTTGTGTTGTCAAGACAAAGCGATCATATTGTAATGTTACTCAAGTTCAATGATTAATATATAATTTGAGGTTGTTGTTCATTCGCCTTATTTGAAGTAGCTCAGCAACATTCGTTGGTGGCTAAGGGCCCAACCTCTAGTTGATTAAACTGCTTCTCTGTATTATATCTTTCTGATTTCCGCAAGTTTGATTAATTTGTTAATTTTCCCATCTTATGTGTTTTTTACTGTTTTCCTGTATTGAAGGAATATCTTTTCTTTATATTATTTACAACACTGTTGTTTGATTCAATTTACATTCATTGCAGATTAAGTTACTTAGATAATTATTCAGATTGATTTAATCAACTGTAAAGAGTTTGGTTATTGCTATTGAACTCTTAGATTGGTATCATTTCCATCTGGATTGCTTTGTAGAGATTTAGTATGATTTAAATTGAATCAGCTAGGAAGAGATGAGTTATTGCTACTATGCTCTTATCTGATATTATTATTGATTAAATTGCTTGTGTGAGATTTGATTACGATTTTAGTAGAGGATTAGGTCTTGAAGCTTAGATGTCATTTTTCCTTTAATGATTTCAATTTGAGTTTAATAGACATATCCATTTACTCTTTTATCAAAGGTCTATACTTCCTTTTAAGAAAATTACTCTCTGGATTTATAGCTCGCACATATTGTGTACACTATTGAAACAAAAAGACTTGTCCTGGTTGATGATTAATGTGAGGTAATTAGGAGTTTTAAAAGACACCTTTCAGCACCCAACATTTTGGCACTGTTGCCAGGGAGAGTGTTGCCATTTCACAGAGAGTGACGTATGTTTGATATTTGCTGCTAGGAAATAATTAGATATTAAAAATGGAAGGTAAGAACCTACATAACGAGCAAGTAAAGTTCATGCTCCTCCACCCTCTTTTTAGCACAATTGCATAGAAGTTGAAGTAGGTGTTTGATATTTGTCTACTGTGAAAGAATTGGGTATTAAAAATAGTAGGTAAGAACTTGTATAATGAGCAAGTAAAGTGATTGCTCCTCCACCTGTTTTTCAGCAGAATTTCATAGAAATTGAAGTAGGAAATTTAGAGGTAGAATTTTATTTTTATTTTTTTTTAAATCTCATAATTCCACTCAAGTGGTGATGTAAGCACCACCAATTTCACTAACCAATTGGCAGGAACATTTGAAAGAGGAGTCTCAAAGAAACACATGAAAAACATCTTCTATTATGGTAAGAAATGGCTCACATTGCAACTTTTGAATTCCCTATCAAAGATCTAGGAGGAGTGACACAAATGCACATAATTCCCCCATCTTCTCTACCAAATTTTCATGGTTTGAAAAATGAAGATCCAGATACATTCTTATTTGAGTTCGAAATACTTTCTATAGGATATGATTATTGTACTAATGATCAAAGGTTGAAAGTGTTTCCCCTTACTCTAAAAGGAGCATCTCTTTGATGGTTCATGAGCTTAGGTGGGAACTGCATCCAAACATGGGAGGGCATGAAGAACATATTCTTGAAGAAGTACCAGGACTATTGCAAGGACAATGAAGATATTTTTGATATGATACAAGGGGAATATGAGAGCTTGGAGGACTATGTGGAGGGATTTCGATACAACCTTCAAAAATCAAAGCAGAAGTATTTGGGAAAAGAGATCTTAAAAACACTCCTACTCAAAGGAATCAAAGATGAATTTTTAGAACTCTTAAATCTGATAGGAAAAGGTGACGTTTTTCATCTGTCATATGATGATGCTTGTGAATTGTGCATAAGGTATTCAAGAGGAATCTCCAAGGCTAGTAAGAATTCTAGAGAATTTTCTTCTTTCTTTTCCAAATCTACTACAAGAACAGGAAACATAAGAGCTGAAATCACTGTTTTATTTGAAAATTTTAAAGTTGATTTTATTAACTCTCTAAATTCAAAATTGGACGTTTTGCAGGTTCAAAAAAATCAAGAAATTGAAGAAGTGTTTTTCCCTCATTACCGAAAGGATCATCCCATAGATAGTTGTTCTTCCTTATCTAGGGTGGAAGTAGCATATCAAAGAGATGAGAAAGCTGCAATAAGGTCATGTTGGAGTCACTTGTCATTACACCAAAACCCGCAGGTGTTAGTAAATAGACACATCGCTAGATTTAAACACATGCCACAAAACACATAGGAGCGTTGGATCAACACCGCCATTAACGGGGAGCGCAACAATCACCCCCTCAATGGAGATATGATTGATGTTACACCAAAACCTACGGGGAGCACAACAGGTCAAAACCATGGGAATCATGGCCTACAGGTATGGTTCAAAACACCTCCTCTCCATCTTCTTACTTTCATAATCCATTATGGAATGCTCATGTGTTAGGGCAGCCATATCAATCTCATTATAACCCCCACAAATCTTGTTTACAAGTTTGGCATGGTTCATCTTATGATTGCATGACTACTCTCCTTCATCTTGTAGCACAAACACATCCTCCATATTCTCCACCAGCTCTTCCACAACATCTTTCTTTCCTATCAAAATCATCCACTCAACCCAATCAACTACATCATCAAAATGTTCCATTCCATACACAATTTCCTGCTCAACTCATTCCGCATCCTCACCATAATAAACCAGTACAACATGCTTACAGTGTTGAACTGAAAAATTTTACCACCCTTCCCAACCATTCTATCTCACATGTGCCATTGGAGAAAACTTACAATGAGATTCAAAATGTTTCAAATTCAAAAATTGTAGAAGTTATGGAAGAAAATGAGGTTTCTTCTAGTTTGCATTAACAAGTCGTTTTAAAAGTTCAAGAACTTAATGATATAACGGCTATGGGAAATCAAGAATGTAAAATATATATTTAAGATTGGTTTCACTCCATCATTTGTTTGCAACATCACTCCATACTTCAACAATTTTTGACACCATCTTTTCAAGGGAAGTTGGCTTCCCATACCCTAATATTTATTAACATGCATTTTTCAAATTTGGGTATGTACATACTTGAAGCCTTATTTCAAAAATGGTTCCACCGGAAGTACTCTTATACGTAATCATATTCATTTTTCAGATCAGAGTAGGTTAGTGTAAAAAATAAAATAAATAAGGACATAAATAAATACATTTTGTTTTTATGTAAAAAATAGTTGTTTTTTGTTACAACGCGTTGTGGAAATCAACATCGGTGATAAATTTTTTAATTAATATTTTTATGTAGATGAATTCTAATGGAAATACTAGTTCTATAAACACTCATATTCATTTTTATCACCAATTTGAAAAATTCTTGAATATCATATTTTTTTGGCTTGTGGGCTTGATGAAATTTCTGAAAACGCAGTCGGGACAATCATGTTTTGAAGGACCAAAAGGGAATATTTTTAAAACATATTTTTATCATAATTATCCCTTTATGGCTAACTTCCAACCCAATTTGAATCACTCAATTTGGATTTGAAACGAAAATTTTATAACCAAAACATGGACAGGGTGTCTAGTAGGTAGCTTAGGAACAGAGTTGGGACAATCAGTTTTTGGAGGCCTAAATGACTATATTTTTAAAGCATGTTTCTATAATAAGTATTCCTTGATGTTTTATTTCCAATACAATTTGAATCACTCAATTTGTATTTGAAACGAAAAAGTTATAACCAAACAATTGACTGCGTGTCTAGTAAGCAGCTCAGGAACAGAGTTGGGACAGTCAGTTTTTGGAGGCCTAAATGACTATATTTTGAAGACATGTTTCTATAGTATATTCCTCTATGAACCTAGTTTACAAAGAAATTTTAATCACTCATTATTTATATCGTATGAGAAATTTATGACCAAAATACTAACTATCTATCGTAAATCAGCACTCTTAAAACTCTGTTTTTCCGGCTGTTCATTAGAGTAATTGAGCTATCAATTCTTCTTTTCTTCAAAACATGTTTCTATTTGAGATAAATAAATTAATCTACTTTCATATCCAATTTGAATCATTTGAATCTGTCATCAAACAAAAAATCTATGCTTAAAATATCCACTGTTGTTCTAAGTGGGGAAATAAAAAATGACTCTGTTATGCAAGTTGTTCTAAGTAAAATTGAAATATCATATCTTGGAATTTTCAAAACTTGTTTCTATTGGTGATATAAATTTGAATTAGTTCTCATTTGGATTTTTAATGACTCAAATCGGATAAAAAAAAAAGGAGTTGTGATTAAAACATTGTTGGTTAGTATGATTGGCCACTGCTCTCCCGCAGGTAATAAAGTAATTCTACTTTGTTAATTTTTTATTTTTATTTTTTTCTTAGATTTGTTTTATATAGTAACTACTTGTTAGTTTTTTGCATAATTCTTGGATTAGGGGAGCTCGATCACCTCTCTTTCTCCATGATTTAATGTTTTATTGCAGGTAGACACTCGTTTTTTTGCAGGTCTTAGAAGAATGAAGAAGGTCAATTTATGTACGAGAGATTCTTGAAAGAAATTTTAATGAAACAAGGGAATTTCATCCAATTAATTACCTAACAGATTCATACAAAAGGAATTAAGAAATGAATTCAATTCAAAGATTCATGTCACTGCTGCCAAAACATTTTTCCAAGAGATCATTTTTTTCCATTGATAGATTGATATTCCCTTAGGAAATAACATCATAGTTGCTGTAACTTAATTTATTTATTTATATATTGTTTCTAAATAAAGTATTGTTTCTTTTTTGATTTCTCTTATGTTTTTGTGTTTCAGGTGTTGCTTCCTTCAAATTGAAGTTTCCGCTCCATTGGCAATTGAACAATGAGGACCCCACCATCCAAGTTTCAGTTGCAGAAGGCAACTCTTCGGCAACCCCAATTCTGTAAAAAGTTATTTTGAGACTTGTGATTGTTTTTTCTATTTTTCTCGATTCCTTTTCTTTCTTTTGTATGATTTCCCTTTTTTTTTTAGAGCAGTAGGGATGATTGCTTGTTTGTGTTGTTTTTCTCTCCATGTTTTCTTTTTGTTGTTCTCTATAGGGAACAACATTTTTTCGTGTGCATTTTTTGTTGTTCCCTATAGGGAACAACACATTTTCGTGTGCATTTTTTTGTTGTTCCCTATAGGGAACAACATTTTTTTGTGTGCATTTTTTTTGTTGTTCCCTATAGGGAACAACACTTTTTCCCGTGCATTTTTTGTTGTTCTCTATAGGGAACAACACTTTTCCTTGTACATTTTTTGTTGTTCCCTATAGGGAACATCACTTTTTTGCGTGAATTTTTTGTTTTTCCTTACATGGTACAGTTGTTGTTCCCTATAGGGAACAACATTTTTTCAGGAACATTTTTTTGTTGTTCCCTACAGGGAACAACTGTTGTTCCCTATAAGGAACAACACTTTTTCATGTGCATTTTTTTTGTTGTTCCCTATAGGGAACAACACTTTTTGGCGTGCATTTTCTTTGTTGTTCCCTATAGGGAACAACATTGTTGCATGTATTTTCCTTTGCTGTTCCCTACAAAGAACAACACTTTTTCGAGTGTTTTTGTTGTTCCCTAAAGGGAACAACACTTTTTCGAGTGTTTTTGTTGTTCCTTCAAGGGAACAACACATTGGGAGTATTTTCGAGAAAAACCCTTCCTTCCTCTTGTGGGATTATTCCTAGTTTATATTAACTACATTTTACTGATTCCCTTTCATGGCATGAAGTACACTACTTTTATGAGGACAAGAATTATGGATTTTATTGAATCGAGTTAATATCATTCACGTTATAATCTTTAACAAGACAGCTCCTTGATGATAGATTCTTTTCAAAATGGACACAGTTATTTATATACTACTTTACTACATTGTATTTTGTTGAATATGATACTGCTTAATCATCTTTACCGTGCTAGTTCCACCCTTCCTAGTTATAATCTTCTCTGCCTATAATAAATGAGATTATGGGTATATTTTTTTCTATTGACATCTTCAACTTCTTCCACCATTCCTGCTCTTAAGGAGTATTGAGCCTCCATTTATTTATCATAAAAATGTGTAATAATAACAAAATTTTGTTTGCAAATGGAGGATGGGGGTCTCATTATGAGCCAGCCTACCATGTTCATAAGGCTGTAATGAAGTGACATTCCCATTATGGCCACCATACCAGGGTTATGATCCATTGGATAGCTAAAATATCCTTGGAACATGAAGTCTCATCACAAGCCAACCTGATCACTTTTGCTACATCCCAGTGAATAGTAGTGTGTTTATCTGGTTACCAAGCCAGCACACTGGTCTCTTCTGTAGAATAGCACTGGAACTCTCCATTTATAAATTGAGGATCCTAGCTCATATGAGTTAAAAAGTAACCCTGCCGAGGTTATTGATGCCTGCTGGCAGTAGAGGCTCTACTTATGGTATTGAAGTTATATATTATCGTCAATTATTACTATAATACCCTTTTCTTATTCTCTCTTTTTATCAGAGAATTTATTTCCTTAATTTTTCCCTGTTTTGAACTTTTACGCATGAGAAATCGTTTTCCAATCAATCGCATCATTCTCGGCTAGAATACCGTCAGAAAAGCATCTTTTTTGCATATTGTTGTCCTTTTTCTTTTTTTCATAACTTATCATCAATCCAAAGCATCCTATCTCTTATTCATAACTATCTTTACACACTTTGCTCTCATTATAACCATACCTCTTGTCATCCTATCATTGATATGTGTACTCTGCTTCATTTACTGTCATACTGTACATTCCCTTGCCTTGCCATCAGAACAACACCTTTCCTATGCTTTATGGTCATGAACCCCTTTTCCAATTGAAGGGGTGAATGTATGCATTATGGGATAATATGTGATATAATTATTGAACTCTACCATAACTTGATGATTTGACAAAATATTAGTATTGCATTTATACAAAAGTTTTTCTGATTGAAATTCTTGCATGCATCTTATCTATTTCTATTCAAAACTAACACAGTGGATTGAAGAAAATTGCATGCCAAATAGTGAATTGTTTACAGGAGAACAACAAGTATGGGCGGAATTCTATTTTCAACACGACCACA
Source organism: Pinus taeda (assembly GCA_000404065.3). Lineage (NCBI taxonomy): Eukaryota > Viridiplantae > Streptophyta > Pinopsida > Pinales > Pinaceae > Pinus > Pinus taeda. The sequence continues at coordinate 20,733 of APFE030570815.1, forward strand.
CTATTGCAATTAATAGAAGAGGCTCGAGAAACTCGTGAACACAAACAATTGTTCAAACATGATGTGCTTGCTTGGATTTCACCTTTTGCATCACTTTCAGTATCCACTCAACCTACATTAGCTTCAACAAATGCCAGTTCATACATGTCATTCCACATTTTTCTATTCGAAGGTAAAAATTGAGGTAAAATAATATAATTTTCTGATTCATTACAAATTTAGGATAATTTCATGAAAATCCATTGAGCATTAATTACCATCATTCATTCCACATCTTTACTACTTCCCATTTTTCAAAGACATAGATTCTTTCAATTTGGGGGAGTGGTCCTTTCATTTTTTTATTTATTATGACCATGCCATTAATATTCTTTATCATCCATTGATCTTCTTATTCATTTTCAACACCTCCCTTATTCCATGTTGTTTTACACCAAGCATAGATTTCAACAGATGGTAGCAACCACTTCAATTTGTTTTCTAGAATTGCATGAGGGCATACTAATTCTCCAGTTTGGTGGAGAAATTACTACACATGATGAATGTTTTCTAATTTCTTTCTCATTTAAGGCATACAATTTCATTTTTATACAATGAAAAAATTGATTGGCGTACGTCTTTAAAACTATGAACTGAATTCTTGTGATTTTTGGATAACAAAGAGGTATCATTAAAATACACAAACTCAGAAAATTTCAAGTTAAATTAGTTTGTCAAATTTCAGATATCATGCACTGTCACCTATAGCCATTTTTCTTATATCTCATGATCAATGCATCAAAACGATCTCATTTTAGAATCATAGAAGCATTAATATAGTAGAAATCTACTTGCAAAATTTCAGCAAAATCTAGTTTGTAGTTTTTGAGAAAATGGTTAATGGAGTTTGTTGTTACCTATATCATATTTTGTTGCAACTTCATATACATATAGTTGAATGTCAATGGCAAAAATTTTACGCCTTCATCAACATTGCTAAAATTGAATATCATTATTTGAGGAAGAATTCATTTGTTCCATCCATTTCATGAGTTGGGATGAACATTTTTTGTATTATTGCGTGGTTAATACAGAGTCTTTGGGTTGCATGAGGACATGCAATATATTCAGTTTGGGGGTATGTTGGGCCGCTAGTTTGTCATTATTATTATCACTCTTTAACACCTATTTCATCCATTTCTACCATTCTTTATCACGTCATTTATCATGATTTATCATTAATTCCATTTTATAATTATTTATGCTCTTATGGATAAATATTATTTCTTCTCCTTTATTTTTAATAAATTGATGATTATTGTGCATGATTTTATCAATTATGGTTTATTAATAAAATTTTTATAACATCACTCACCATTTTAGCCTCCAAGATATTCTCCGAATTGCAGACTTGATCTCCAGCTCATCATTAAATATTCCAACTCAGAAATTCGTTGGAATAAGAATTGACAGTTTTGCATTGAATGTTTCACGCAAATGGAGAAGAATCTGGAAAATATGAAACATGGGTTTTGTTCAAAACAGACCGAATTAGTTTTGTGATGAACATTTTTCAAAAATTTAGTCTGTATTAAGAGAAACAGAAGGTTCTCTGAAGACTTTTTTCTCAGATTCACTGTTGCGGCCAATTTCCAAATTATCTCAGTTGCAATACCAAATTCGACCTATTCCTGTTGAATGCTGATGAAAAGATATTTCATATATGGTCTTGTTGATCAATTTTTTGTGAACAATCCAATTTTGTTATGGGAATCATTTTGTAATCATATCTATTTTAACTTCTCTCTGCTCTCTGTGTATTTAAATGAGAACAAAGATCAAAGAGGGGATCAATACTTGTTATTTCAAACTGTAATTTTAATTTACAGACTTGTGTTGTCAAGAGAACATGAATGTTACTCAAGTTCAATGATTAATATATAATTTGAGGTTGTTGTTCGTTCGCCTTATCTAAAGTAGCTCAGCAGCATTCGTTGGTGGCTAAGGGCCCAACCTCTGGTGGATTAAACTGCTTCTCTGTATTATATCTTTCTTATTTCCGCAAGTTTGATAATTTGTTAATTTACCCATCTTATGTGCTTTTTACTATTTTCCTGTATTAAAGGAATATCTTTGATTTATATGATTTATAGCACTGTCGTTTAATTCAATTTACATTCATTGCATATTAAGTTAGATGATTATTTGGATTGATTTAATCAACTGTAAAGAGTTTGGTTATTTCTATTGAACTCTCATACTGATATCATTTCCATCTAGATTGTTTCGTAGAGATTGAGTATGATTTAGATTGAATCAGCTAGGAAGAGATGAGTTATTGCTACTATGCTCTCGGCTGATGTCATTGTTGATTAAATTGCCTCTATGAGATTTGATTACGATTTCCGTAGAGGATTAGGTCTTGAAACTTAGATATCATATTTCCTTTAATGATTGCAATTTGATTTTATTAGACGTATCCATTTACTCTTATATCAAAGGTCTATACTTCCTTTTAAGAACATTACTCTCTGGATTTATAGCTCACACATATTGTGTACACTCTTGAAACAAAAAGACTTGCCCGGGTTGATGATTAATGTGAGGTAATTAGGAGATTTAAAAGACACCTTTTAGCACCCAACATGCAGATTGAAGAAATATCTATATGGATTGAAGCAAACACCTCGGGCTTGGTATGAGAGGATCGATAACTATCTGATGAAGCTTGGATTCATTAGAAGTGAAGCTGATCTGAGCCTTTACTTTAAGGTTGAAAATGATAAGCCTCTCATTCTCGTAATTTATGTGGACGACTTATTTCTAACAAGTCAAAACCATCTCATTCACAAATGTAAGAGGGAGTTGACTTCTAAATTTGAGATGAAGGACCTAAGACCGATGCACTATTTTCTAGGGTTGGAGGTCTAGAAAAAGACAAGTGAAATTTTCCTCTCTCAAGGAAAATATATTGTGAAGATATTGGAAAGATTTGGGATGGTGGACTGCAAACTTGTGACTACTCCGATGGAACTTAACTTTAAGAAGTTATGTGGTAGTGTCGTTGGACCTGAATTGGGAAACGCTTCTGGGTATCGTCAACTAATAGGAGAAATGATGTTCTTGGTGAACTCCCATGCAGACAAATGTTTTGCAGTTAACACATTGAGCCAATATATGGTTGAACCTCATCATATACATTGTATTGGTGCCAAGAATATTTTGAGATATCTTTGGGGCATAATCACTCATGGACTTATATACATTGTCAAAGCTGTGAGGTTGCACGTTTATTCTAATGTTGATTTGGTTGGCAGTGTGGTGGATCGCAAGAGCACTTCTGGATGATGTTTTTCTTTGGGTTAAACTTCGATATCGTGGATGAGAAGGAAGCAAAAATTGGTTTCCTTGAGAACCACCAAGGCTGAATACATAGCTACTAGTATGGCCTCCTATGAAGCTGACTGGTTGAGGAAGCTCTTCAATGAGCTATCTGGACATGTGTTGGATACCACCGTGATCCTCAGAGACAACCAGAGAGGGATCTGATTATTAGAGAATCCTTCGTTTCATGTTTTCTCCAAGCATATATATGTCAGATACCACTTTATCCAAGATATGGTACAACGAGGAGTAATAAGGCTCCATCACATTGGGAGTGTTGAGTAGGTCGCCAATATTTTGGTAAACCCCTTAGGGAAGGTCAAGTTCTTGACCATTCGAGAATGACTTGGATTTGTGGAGAGACCCTCTTATGAGGGTCATGCATGAGACGTACATTGAGCTCTAGGAACCACAGGGGGCTTGGGGTACTTCTTGGAGCGATTAGCAACCATAGGGTGAGTGGTTCAACCTTCCTCTAGTGGTTTGTTGTGTACATGGTGAGTGGTTTAGCCTTCCCCTGTGATACCCCTTAGCGACATGTAGGCAGGATGAGTGGTTCATTCTTCTCTTGCTGAGACATCCTACCCATGTAGTCTGGGACTCATGGGAAGTACCTCTCATCTAGCCAACGAGTAGGGAAATAAGGATAGGGACCATAGTACTACTGATGGATGCATCGTGTACTACCATACTCCCTATGCTAGGATGACCAATATTGATATGGGATCAATTGGAACTGACTTTGAGTCAGTAAGAATATTATGATACACTCTCTTTTGATTGGAATTGACTTCGGTTCAGTAAGAGTGGTATGAAACACTCTCCTTTGATTGAGACTAAATTTGGGTTAGTAGAGAATGGTATGATACGTTCTTGATCACTTCTTCTTCTTCATAGTTCAACAGAGTAGATCAGTGCAAAGTAGTGCATTTATGGGAGAGATAGTACAAATTGGCAGCTGGATTAGTAGATGGAGTTCTCTCTAGTTGAGAGGGAGTGTTAAAATTGGAAACTAGGGCCAAACTCAACATGGGTCATCTTATTTATGATAGATGATATTTTTCTTGAATTCCTCTCTCTGAGAGGTGTAGGATTGATCTAAAGATCATCTGATTCTGGCATGTATAAATGAAGTTATGAATTTATTTTGATTATGGTCAAATTGTCAAGGTCAGCCAACAAACTTATGTAGGCTCAAAAGCCCAATAGTCACGTCTATTCGTCATCAACGTGGCATATAAATAGAAGGTGACTTAGCCTCATTTGGAAACACTCATATTCACACTTATCTCTCTCTCACACCTCATTGATTGGGTACGGATTTCTAGGCCTCTCTCTCTCCACATGTTCAAAATTTTAGGAGAGCAAAATTTCAAGGGGCCAAAATTTCGGGAGGCCGAAATTTCAGGAGAGTGAAATTTCAAAAGGACGAAATTTCAAGAGGCTGAAATTTCAGGAAACCGAATTTCTAGAAAGTTTGACCAAACCTTGAACAACATGCGTTCTTTGACTGCGTTTTTGTGAGGGCTATCTCTGTTTGGGATGACCGCAGGTGGGTTGTTTGACCAGACTTTGACTGGGCTGAACTTGACTATTTTGAGGGTTGTTTTATCTTGTTGTTTGGAAGCCAAAGTTGACTGATTTGCTGAGGGTAAAATCTACCCTGTTGACCATCCTTGACTTTTCTGGTTAGGGCTCTTTTCTTGCTATTATAAATTATCAGATTTGTAAATTGTACTATCTCTCTCTGCTGAACTATTGAAGACTAAAAGAAGATTTGATGAAGGTTTTCCCTGCATTGGGGTTTGTCCCTAGCTAGTGCCACATCTTTTGTCCTCTTGTCTTGGCCTGTCTTCTACTATTTATGTTTATGTCTATATTCATTTTACTATCATGTAGATGTGATTTCTAATCTGAATATTGATATTGGGATGATAAAGAAATTGAAGTAAAATTGCTCTAAAGCATAGAACGTACCATTGTTGCCTAAAATTAACACATTTTTTACTCTTTACCTCTTTTTCTTTGGATTTTTCCTTTCGGTTTCATGATTTGGGGGCCTTGGGAACATTGGATGGGCATGGAAGGAAATCCATAGGTCTCTGGTAAGAGAGCTAAGGAGGCCCTACACATAAATAAAGAACATGAACAAAATGGAAAAGGTTGAAAATGGGAAGACATGCTAGAAAAGGCCATTGTTAGTATACACTAGAGTGTGGCCCCTAAATGTGGCAGAAAATGTAAATGAGAAAATATGAAAGGCTGAAATTTGGTTGTGAAAATAGTGTTGATATAAAACAATAGCTAAAGGTCCTGGAATAAACAGCTAGGTGCAAAAGGTAAAGGGAGGAATTTTGGTAAAATAATTCCTATGACCAATGCATGCTTGCATAAGGAAGGGAGTTCTCTAAACTATGATGTTAATAGACATATGTTAATATATGTATGTCCATGACTAAGTGGACAATAGTATAATAGCCTGGTGGGATGGATTGGTCTATGGGGATAATGGATAATGACATGGAAGCCATGAAAATGTCTCAAAAGGAGGTTCTATTGACCTTGAATCTAATTACATATGAAAATGTATGTTCATGATCATGTTGAAGCGTATGTATAAATGCCATTGTGTTTGACAGGGTGTTTTCAAGAATCATTTCTTTGGAAGAATGATTATATAAAATTAATTGATGCAAATGTAAATGGTTGGATGGGATGACATAATAAGTTGTCCAATAAGATTCCTGGTAGAAAGAGGAATCAATGGGATAGGGGGAAGCCCATACTATTTCATGATTTTAATGTCATTATAATATTACTTTTATATGCTCATGATGTATCATGCAAATGACAAGGAAGTGTTGATGGTATATAAACTATAATTAGACTTCTTAATTGCAGGATTGGGTATGTACTCCACTATGTTTTGTGTTGATTATAGAAGAGAGTTTAGTGGAGTAGAGAAACTCTGGTGATATCATAGATGATAAACCCATGAGGCTTGTTGGCTAATAATCAAGAAGCATAACTATGATTATAACCCAATTGAGAAACCCATAAGGCTTGTTGGATGATAATCACAGAGAGGCTCTAATGATAACATGACTGAGAAACCCATGAGGCTTTCTAGTTGATAATCACATAGTAAGATTAGTTGATACTCCAATGAAGAAACCCAAAGGGCTTACTAGTTCATAATCATGGAGTAGTTGTTGTGCCTTACAAGGCTGATAAATCCACTGGAGACTATTTTGATTTACATCTTCTGGGAGGTTGAGGAACCTAAGACTAGTGGACTGATAACACCTAATGGTAGTTCCATAGGGTTGGGATTAGAAGACAGGTAGTAGTTCCACTGAGAAGTTGTTGGAGAGTGCACTCTTATTCCGTCAAGAGTAATGTAGCTGATAAATCCTCCTCATTATTAACTATATCTCTCTCTCCAAGGATGAACTAAGACTCTTAGTTTTTTGCATGAACCTCTGTGCAGCTTTGTAGCCACTATGGTGTAACAATGAGGAGTTGTTGATAACACCTAATAAATGGGCTTGTTAATGACTAATTTTTAGCCACTATGGTGTAACAATGAAGAGTTGTTGAGAAGACCTAATAAATGGGTTTGTTAATGACTGATTTGTAGTCATTGTAGTGTAATAGGGAGGAGTTGTTGAGAACAATTGACAAATTAGCTTTGTTAAAGATATTTGTGTGAATGGTTGAGCAACCATTCAAAGGACAAGACAAGAGGCATAATTAAAATTTGTGTAAATTATTTATGATGAATATCATGAGAGATTTTATGCCATTTTATAGGAAAGTATGGTAATTTCTAGGTCTCGATGAATGAAGCTGGTAGAAAAGAGGACTACAGCAGCTTGAAGATATCAGAGTGTGCATAAGATGCACCAAGAATATTGCAAAGGATACAAAAAATGGTTGATCCACGGATAATTTCAATTTTTATTTAGTTTTTGAGTGAGTAACTATATATGTGAACTGTAATTGTAATCGAGCTATAAATATGAAGCTCCAAATCATTTATGCTTAGTTAAGGCATGTGGGGGTGGGGATTGTGACATCCCCTATGGGTGAATTCCCCTTGTAAAACATTTTACTTGTAATTATGTAATTATAAATTAAAAATGGTTGAGAAAGGGACACAAATACCATTGTTCGAGGAGGGATATTGGTTGAGGAAGTGGTTGTTTTTAATAGATGTCATGGGCTAACTAAGTGGATTTTAAAGGGAGCTAATGGTGTATTAAAATTAATTGGAAAAAATAAGGATATGACCATGTTCTCTTTGGGCAAAAGTTACAAGAAAAGAAAGGAAAAAAATTAAATGAGAAAGTATGAGTCATGTTGTTAAGAGTGGTTGGCCTATGTATAAAACTAGATGGGGAATAGGAGAACCATCGTGGCTAAGTTAGAGGGGGCACACATTATTCTCTAGATAGACATTCACTAAATACACATGTTATCACATGCTGAAGGAGAGGACCCTATGCACATAGAGAAATAAAAAATGAATAGAGGAAGTTGAGAGGCTCATATTGTAGAAAACAGAGGGAGGTTGAGAAGCCCCAGTTTAAAAGAGAAACACCATGTGATTGCATAGGTGATGAGCCCCAAAATTGTCTATTTTGTTATGCCCATTTTATTATTTATAGAAACTTAAAACATGTATTTTACCCCCTTACTTGCACATCATAGAGTTAATTTGTAGTATTAACGAGTGCTTAGGAATTTGGTTTGTCCTTGCTTATTATGTGCCCAATATTATTTATTTTTGTAGAATATTGTGAGATTATTAAGCAGATTATGAAGATTTGGAGTATGAGATAATATAGGGACATGCCCCCCACTACAGGAAGACCAACATTGGATAATAAATTAACAAGATATTATGAAATTATTGCACAAATTTTGGAGCTCCAGTGATTGAGAAAATCTAGGAAGGTATTCCCTATCATTTAATGCAAATTCCTAGTGTTGGGAACTAGATCCAACTTTTGAGGGATTTTGGAGGGGAAAGTTGCCTCCTTTAAAGGAGAATGCTTCCTCATAACTTTGTATAAGTACCAATTCGAATTTTCCTCTAGGGGCACGTATTTCTTAGTCTTCTTGTGGAGAAAACTTGTTATTTAGCAACTCCACTTTAATTTCTAGGAGGGATGTACTTGGATTGATTCAAATAATGAAGTTTGGTGCCATTTTTAGCTTCTAAATCTTATTTTCCTTCATAGGAATCTAATATTTTGTGGGCTTGGCCATCCTGGGAACCTCATAGCCCTCTTGTACAATTTACTTATTTCCTTTGAATGTCTTTTTCACTTGCATCTCTTATTTTTTCATTTACTATTCATGCTTCTTTTGTTGCAAGTCATATTGGTTAAATGATTGAAGTGAGTTTTTTTCAAGGTTATTTATAGAGTCAAAATAATAATACATCTTTATAAAAACTTTGAAAATCCATATTCACCATTGAGCTACTTGGATTGGCTTACTAGTTCACAAATTTAGAATTTCTGGAAGTCCTTTGTAACAAAATAGTAGTAATTTTCTGCTATTTTTTAGAACGTGTTAATGAGTTTCATTTGAGTTGATTCCACTTTGTCATGCGGAAAGAGTTATATTTGCGGACAAGCCTAACCTCCCTAGGAGTCTAAGACTCTCTAGTGACAAACAAACCAAACAAGAGCAATCCTTCTCTAAACACACATTATTCTATGAGAATTCAAATGTTTTCTGATCTTACCTTAGGTCCAACGCTTGTTGTAGCAGTCCAGCCTTGCTGATCCAGATGAGCTCCTCCTTCACTTTAAGACCTGCATACACTAACAAAGCAAACGATTACATAACACCTGAATATTCATCATAAAACAAAGCATATTCATCACATAGACCAAGGAGTACATGAAATAATTCATTAACAACAAATCATTGAGAAGAATGGGCTTATTTGTATTAAGGAAACAAAAAAGGAACCATTACAACCTGAGCCTTGGTGTTGTGCAAGCTCCTCCCAGGGTCCAACAAGAGATTTCCTCTACTTTGACAAGCTCACCCACTCCAATATGGCAACAAGGAAGGATAGTGATCTCTCCTCACAAGTCAACAATGGAAGTCCTAATTCCAGCAGCATTTACCCTTTAGAATGTTCAGCTTTCAACCTCCCCTCCTTTGGCCCAATGGCTGTATTTATAGTATTCTAGAGGAGGTTATTCAGTTCCAACATCAATGGGATACTCCCTCTTTTGGATGGGGTAGCTCCTCTCTTGATGGGATAAGCTCCTCTATCATAGGAATGCATGAACCATCTGGAGGCGCTCAATACACGTCAAACACTCTTCTAGAAGGCTCTAGAAGTGACCACAAGTAACTTTTTAAAGGTGAAACTCGCGCCTTTTGACCTTTACAGGGGTACGCACCCAACCTTTGGCTTACAGAGCGTACAAGTACATAGGTACAGTGTGTTTGGAGTGCATACACGCAAGCAAGGTAGAGAGAACCTGCGTACCCAGAGATAAACATGTTTTTAAGTGACTTTCTCTCTTTTTGAAGTTTGACATGAAGAGCAGAGGTATGAGGCTTGACAAGGAGGATAATATGACTATTGATGGAGCCATATTAACTGTAGATAGTCATGGTGACAAATTTCAGTGTAACAGATTGCCCTCTAAAGTACGAAGCCTGTAATAGATAAGGGTGTTATATCATATAGGAAGGGTGAAGTACTTTATCGTTTCGAGGATCATCTTGTGGAGAGCCCGGTCAGAACTTGCAATTTTCAACACAAAATACATGTACA
>APFE030570815.1:43209-73420 GCA_000404065.3 Pinus taeda
CTCCAATTCTCTAAAAAATGCACCTAAGATGATTCGATAACTTTTCTTTTCAATGAATGTTCTAATTAAGAGAGTTGAGAGAATGCAATCTTTTCAATAAACACAACTTTCTCAAAAGACAATCAAAGAAACAATTTCCTTTATCTTTCAAAACACACAAAACAAGACCACTCTCTACTTAACGAAAAAATTCTTTTCTCTTTCAAGACATCAAATGTTACTCTAAAGCAAATGTCGCAAAGGAGATCGTTGATATTTTCCTATCTAACGAAAAGCATGTAAAACTAATCTAATCAAAGCAAATTCAAGATCTATGGAAATTTATGAAAAATCACTCAAAAAGCGAAACAAAGGAAATGAATCTAACTTTTCTTAACAACTTAATCTAAGAAGCAAAAGCTTACTAGGATGATTCTTGGGATGTTTTACTTGGCAATGATCGATCCAAGGACTAGTTTATGCAGAATCACAAACTAATCAAAACAAAAACTCAATCTTTTTTTGTTCTTTTGAAAAATGAAATTCACAACTTTAAATGAACAAGCTTATTGAAATTTTGCAAAGAGACAACACAAAGGTAGGTTGCTCACGAGGGTAGATTTCGCGACTGGCCCGACTCCTAAGAAGACCGACAAAACCAGAGATATCTAAGGCTTTGCGACTTCTAAACCCAAAGTCACTACAGGACCAATATAAAAACCAAACCCAAAGGCTAAAATCTCAAGGAATTTCACTAAAACTTTCGACGCTAATGGAAAAAGTATAGGTGAAGATTTTTGACGTTAACCAGTGGATCTGGGCAGGAAAAACTAAGAAAAACAAATTCAAAAGGGAGAAACTGATAAAAAAGGGAAATTTTCTTAATTTTACCAGGGTACGCAGGCAACCTGTTTAACCAGGTGCGTGCCCGCTCTGTGTACAACAGATATAGTGCGTACAAGTACGCACTGTGTCTAACTCAGAGGGTGCGTACTACTGTAAAACAAATAAAAGCTAAGTTCTAATTTGACCCTAAGCTAAGCCACCCAAAAACACAGTCAAGCAACCAAAAAGAAAAAGAAATAAGACTCTTTTCAGATCAAAGCAATGATCAAAGGAAAAATCAAACACATCAATGGAGTCCCCAGTGGACTCGCCAATTTGTCATGCGGAAAGAGTAATTTTTGCGGACAAACCTAACCTCCCTATGAGTCTAAGACTCTCTAGTGACAAACAAACCAAACAAGAGCAATCCTTCTCTAAACACACATTATTCTATGAGAACCCAAGTGTTTTCCGATCTTACCTTAGGTCCAACGCTTGTTGTAGCAGTCCAGCCTTGCTGATCCAGATGAGCTCCTCCTTCACTTTAAGACCTGCATACACTAACCAAGCAAACGATTACATAACACCTGAATATTCATCATAAAACAAAGCATATTCATCACATAGACCAAGGAGTACATGAAATAATTCATTAACAACAAATCATTGAGAAGAATGGACTTATTGTATTAAGGAAACAAAAAAGGAACCATTACAACCTGAGCCTTGGTGTTGTGCAAGCTCCTCCCAGGGTCCAACAAGAGATTTCCTCTACTTTGACAAGCTCACCCACTCCAATATGGCAACAAGGAAGGATAGTGATCTCTCCTCACAAGTCAACAATGGAAGTCCTAATTCCAGCAGCATTTACCCTTTAGAATGTTCAGCTTTTCAACCTCCCCTCCTCTGGCCCAATGCCTGTATTTATAGTATTCTAGAGGAAGTTATTCAGTTCCAACATCAATGGGATACTCCCTCTTTTGGATGGGGTAGCTCCTCTCTTGATGGGATAAGCTCCTCTATCATAGGGATGCATGAACCATCTGGAGGCGCTCAAAACACGTCAAAAACTCTTCTAGAAGGCTCTAGAAGTGACCACAAGTAACTTTTTAAAGATGAAACTCGCGCCTTTTGACCTTTACAGGGGTACGCACCCAACCTTTGGGTTACAGAGCGTACAAGTACGCATGTATAGTGTATTTGGAGTGCGTACACGCAGGCAAGGTAGAGAGAACCTGCGTACCCAGAGATAAACATGTTTTCAAGTGACTTTCTCTCTTTTTGAAGTTTTGACATGAAGAGCAGAGGTATGGGGCTTGACAAAGAGGACAATATGGCTATTGATGGGGCCATATAAACTGCAGATAGTCATGGTGACAAATTTCAGTGTAACACACTTGTATTTGGTTATAAAATCATTCAATTTAATAAAAACAATTACCCCATATCATTTTCACTTGATTTGGTTAGGCATTTGGTAGGTTAACTAGCTCACTAGTTCTTGAATTTCTAGATTTTAGAGTAGTAATTTTATACTATGTTTTAGCACATGTTAACAGAGGTATTTTGGAGTGATTCCACTTCGAACAGAGTCCAAGAAGATCCTACATAATAACACAAATTTTCCCATCTCATTTTCATTTTATTTACTTGGGCATTCGACAAGTTATCTCACTCATGTAGCAATCTTGTAGCACGCATAAACTTGACCAAATCTACTCCAAAAGAGCTTGGTTTTTGTCCCTTAGGCTTGAATAATACCTCTAGGCTATAAATCCATGATTTAGGAAGACAAAATACCACTTAGGATTTTCCTCTTTACCCTTGCAATACATATCAACAATTTGGGTTAATGGACATAATTATGAATTGGATAGCACAATAATGATTTCCTTGATTGCCACATGAAGTATCTAATGGACTCTGTCAATGGAACGCAGTGATTGATTAAATTATCTTTCCTTCATGCATGGTACATTAGTTTACTTTATTTATTATGAAGCTAGGGTTTCTATTTCAAGCACTATTATTTCAACTCCATAGACTAGGTTTCCTTTTCAATGGAAATTTTACATTCTGCAATTAGGCTAGTGTTTTATTTCATGATATTCACTTCATGGAATCATATCAATGAAATAAGGACACATTGCATGTTGCACATATAGTGCTGACACCTCTTAAGTTTGTATGAACCCATGGTTGATAATTTAAGTTGGTATCCTTGGGAGTTGCAACATTCTTGTTGCAATACTAAGGTTCATCACTTCTTGGCACCATTTCTGGGGAGCTGTCAAAGTATGCATTTTTTCTTCCCTAGTTGATCCTTTTATGAAAAATAAAAAATTGCATTAGGCATATTTCATTTCAGAAAATTTCATTGCATTAGCATTCATATTCAATTTTTTTTTATAAAAACATAAAAGATTACTTCTCCAACACCTAACCCCCCCATTTAATCACGTGGTGCAGTAGGAACCACATCACCATGCATTTTTGCAAGTAAAAGAAAAAGAGGTGGCATAGAGGTAGTAGAAATGCATGGAGATGATAACAATGAAGAAGATCCTCTTGGTTTTCCCATTCAAGATACTCATATCACTATTCATATGAAGAACATCCCTCCATCTTTCCTTCCCTACTTCCATGGTATGATGTTAGAGGATACAAAAACATTTATCTTTAAATTTGAAATCCTTTGTAGATCTTATGGTTACATACTAAACAATAAAAAATTGAGATTGTTTTTTACAAAATTTAAGGATAGATGTCTTAAATGGTTAATGAGTTTATGGATTAATTCAATAAGATCATGGAATGATATGAAAAAGATATTTCTAGAAAAATATAAAGGTCATGGTCTTAAAGAAGAAATATTTAGAATGATTCAAAAAGAAGATGAGAGACTTAAGGATCTAATAGAGAGATTTATGTATAATGTTAAGAGGGGAAAATTGCATCATTCAGGATTTGACACAGTGAAAACCCTCTTACGTAGAACAATTGGGGATGAGTGGATTGATCTCATTGATATCATGAGTAGAGATGATGCATACCAATTATCATTTGAATAAATTTGTGAAACATGCAAACGCATATTAAGAGGAAGGGAAAGAGTAAGTAAATCAACATCGAGATCGGTAGGTCAAGTTGAACTTGGAAATTTTCTTGATAGATTTAAAATAGAAATCCTTAGAAATCTAAGTGAACAAGTAGGAATATTAAGAATGCAAAATGAGCAAAAATAAGATGTAGATATTTGTGTGATCTATGAAAAATCCCATGCTACTAAATATTGCCCATCATTACCAAGGTTGAAGGAATTTTACCAAGAAGACAATGGAGCGAGTCAATCACCAAAGAAGCTATGTTATGTAGCTCCAAGAGGACCATGGAAGCCTATTCAACCTAGTATGATGCAATAACTTAATTCAAAATTTCAATGTTATGCACATCCATCTCAAAGTAAATGGAACGCACCTTTTCCTTGGAAACCTTGGCAATCTCAACCCCAAAGCCAATCTTGGAAATAAGGTTGGAAAGGAACTTATGGGAGAAATCCACAATACCCTCAATATTTTCCTCAATATCCTCTATAACCAACTCCATTCTATCCCTACCATCCACCTCTACCACAACCACAATGCCAACCACATCCAACTCAAAGATCCACTCTCACTCAACTACCTGTACCACCATTTCTGAATCCAAACAATGAAGTAACTCAAGCCACTTACAATGTTTGGGTACAAAGTAACTCAAGCCACTTACAATGTTTGGGTACAACACTTCCAAACAACACCTCTTGATGGTGGTATTCATCTTAGATTGGGAAGTATATTGAAAACAAGAGATTATCTTGATACCATTAAAGGACAAAGTTCGGAAAAAGAAGATTCAAATGAGGAGACCAAAGAATCATGGGTTGCACTTGATGGAAAGAAGACATCAGAATCAAAGATTAAGAAAGTTCTATAATGTTTACCATCAGATCCTCCATGTGTTCAAGAGAGTAATCAACAAAAAGAAGAATACATGAATTTCATGGAAGAAGAAGACATACAAGATAATCTAAATCAACAAGAAAAGGGCATCAAATCTAAATTGAGGCTTGGTTCCAGAAAATCAACAAGATGAAGCATCACTCTCTTCTTCAACAATGTTTGGTATCATCAAAGTCAAAGCAATTGGTCTCTAATATCTAGGTACATGTCAAAGCATACATTTTGAGCCTACACATGAATTTATCTGTCATCTTGTTATGCACATGGCTCCATTAGAAGTATTCCTATACTTGAAAGAGAATTTTTTCTTTCAAGTAGAGTAGGATAGAGGAATAAAAGAAAAAAAGGAAAAAGAGGAAAATAAAATAAGAGAATAAAAACCAAAATCTGAGGTGAAAAACTCCTTTGAGGCACTTGAGATTGGCTCATTGATTTAAAACCTCCATGAGGTGGTCAATGGGTTGGAAAAAAGGGAAAAAAAGAGAAAAAGAAAAGATCCTAGATTAAAACCTCCTTTGAGGTACCTAAATAGACCTATTAGTTGAAAACCTCATTGAGGCAACTAGTAGGCCTAAAAGAAAATAATGAAAAGAAAACAATAGTTGCTCCATGTTTCTCTCTTTGATGAATGCAGGTGCTCTCCAACCTTTACAAGCAACAAGAACAAGTTATCACCAAAAGAAAAAAAAATTGATCAAAAACCTAGTCAAAAAAAGACAAACTTGGGCTTTCTCCTCCTTTTCTTAGATGATCCAACATGACGAAGGCCATGTCAATCCATCACCCTCATCCATTTCTAACATCCACCCATCATTCGTAAGTCTTTCCCATTCATTTTACTTGTTGTCCTAAAGTGCTACAGGAAGGTTTTTTTTTCTATAGGATTGCCAAAATACACAGGGAAGAAAATTGTTTTTACCATATCTCAAAAAATATGCATCATTTTACTAATCTATTTAATGGGGAGATTCATATGGATGATGGTAACATTCTCAATGAATTTTATCAAATTCTAGTGCACACTTTTCGAGAAATTTTCCTCCATCACTTACAACCATTTTTAATGTTTCTCTAGATTCGTGTTTCCATTGGCCAAGATTTTTTATGGGGAGATGCATAAGAATCAGGGGAACATGCTCAAAAAATTTTAGGTCAATAAAATCAAACATTCAATAGATATGGATAAAACAATTATTCTACAAGAGTGTTACATACTTTCTACAAGAGTGACCAGAATTGCTACAGGATAGTGATTGGCATAGAGAGGGGTTGGATCATATGTTCCCCTTGGGGGAATAAAAAATAAGGCTACCACACTTCCTTCATCCATCCTCCACACCATTTATCCATTTATTCATCCATTTATTCATCTTTGTCCATGAAAAAAAACCCATTTTCACCTCTTCTCCCATAATTTTTACCACAACCAAAGCTTCTAATCCTTGTCCATGAGTTTAACATGAATTATCAAAGTTTTTGGAAACATTTTTTAAAGGTTATTGTGATCATAGGGAGGTCTATGTGACTGCTAAAAGAAATATTCTAGCCTTGTAGAATTCTATACAAACCCTCTAAAACCACAATCAAAAGCACTTGGAAGCACTAGAATGAAGAATTGACCATCATGAAGCATTGAGGGATCATATCCATGATTTTGTCCAGCCACAAAACTTATGCAGGGCTAATACAGGGTCACTAATCATCTCCAACAACAACAGCTTGATCCACCATCAAAAAGGTCTATAGTGACAACGGTCAGTCAAGAACATCTCACTAAAATATTTACAAAAAAATTCCAAAGCAGAGTCGAAGAAGGGAGCAATTAGTATGGGAAATGGCACCACAAAAAGTCAACAGATCAACCACCATTTTTTGGAGAAGCATGCAGATATCAAGGAAACCAAAGCTCTATAATTGGAAATTAGTCACCATGGGAATCTAAAGATTACAAGCCTGATCCTTCAGCAACTACCGGTCCTCCTGATTAGTTGCTAGAAAATTATTGACCACCCAGCAAAGAAGTAGTTGTAGGTTTTAACCCCGTACAGAAATTACCTGCATACGAATTCTAAATCACAGGAAAAATAAAAAAGCGAGAGCATAACACATAAAACACATATACACAGAGATTTCCCACTGGATCTCAAGACCGAGACTACCAGCTTGATTTTTCATTATGTTCCTTTCAATGTTACAATACAATATTTATACATGCCGAAGCATCCAATTACCATGGACCGAAAAACCATCGCGTCCAAAACTGTGGACCGAAAAACATAGGTAGGTTCGCCCAACCTATTATAGGGTCCAAAAAAAAATTCTTCGGGGCGCTGCCCCGAACCCTCATAGAGGGGGCTACCCGCCCCCCTCAAACCCCCCCGGACAGGGGGGGCCTGCGCCCCCTGTGACCCCCCCGTTGCGCAATCGGCGCCGGCGAAGGGGGGCTCCACCCCCCTCTAACCCCCCGGTTCACTACGTAGGTTAGTCGTGGAAAGAATATAACACAACCCAACAGTAGTGGCTAATTCCAAGAGAACCTACATGAAATAAAAATACCTACATCATCGAGTTCTAGCTAGCAAAGAAGATAAAATTTTCATATTTTTCTCAAGAAATTACAAGAAGCAAGGGAGGAAAACTAATAACCTCATAGAATACACTAAAAAGATAGCCTCACTCATGTTCAAATCTACCATGCAGCCATCAAAGGATCAACACATCAGCCAGAAACCTCTGACAACAAGCATGAATGATGAATCAAGCCACCATGCAACACCTGCAACATAGTCTTTGGATCCAACAACACATGCAAAATAAGTCTTCAATCCAAAACATCAACACCATCAAGCAGCTCCATAGGTAGGTAAGGTATGTAATGAATCCTTTGGGCTTCATGAGTGTTATGTAATTTCTATTTTGTGTGTCTAAGTATTGGGGTTCAATAAAGGAAGCAATCCACAAGCTAAATACTTCACCAAACTCAATTTTTACCTAGTCTCATTTTCATCTCCCACTAGCCTCATCTTCATCTAACTTTTTTTTTATCACCGCCAACCTTATTTTCATCACCATTAGTCCCATTTTCATGTAGTCTCATTTTCATAACCCTCAACCTCCTTCAACGATCTCCAACAAAATTGAAGATTCAACTAGCCAACAAGAAAATAAGTGGGGCCAAGGGAAGGGAAAATTGAGGAGGTCACCTCCTTGAAAGCTAAGGTTAAAAACCCGTGACATCCATGACAATCATACCACTAGATCAGCCACAACTAAGAAACTAAAAGAAAAAACAACCTTGCTACTAGAGAAAGAAAATGTGCTACAGGAGAAATACAAGGTTGTTATAGGAAGGAAAAGCTTTAGAAAAAGTGCTACAGGAGGAGGCAACAACATTAAAAGAGGTAGAAATATGCCCCCAATAAATCCAAGATCTTGAACCACAACCTAAATTGGAGTCCTATTATAAATTTTTGAAAGCAGGAAGGATTATTCCCACAAAATTTGTAGTACCCTACTTTTTTGAATTTGAAAAAGAGGGGAAAAACTCACGAATGGATGCATATTACAAAATAGAAGAAGGTAGAGGACATGGGACAACAACACCAAGTATGCCCGGAAAACTAGTATCAAGATCATAGTGGCCACCTAGAGCAGGACCACCCATGGTTGAGTCCTATTCAGAAGAAACTACCTCTACAATTGCCTAATACATCAAGAAGATACCAAAGGACACCATGAAAAAGGTAGGAAAGAGGAAGAAGGTTAGGTTCCTCAAGGGTGAGAAACAATTTTAATACGGGGGAGATGATGGACCCTAGAATTGTCTATTTTATTAGGCCCATTTGATTAATTATAGGCACTTAAAACATGTATTTGACCCCCTTACTTGCACATCATAGAGTTAATTCGTAGTATTAAGGGGTCCTTAGGAATTTGGTTTATCCTTGCTTATTATGTGCCAAATATTATTTATTTTTGTAGAATATTGTGAGAATATTGGACAAATTATGAACATTTAGAGAATGAGATAATATAAGGACTTTCTCCCTCCTATAGGAGGAATAATATTAGATAATAAATGAACAGGATATTATGAAATTATTGCACAAATTTTTGAGCTTTAGTGATTGAGAAAATCTACGAAGGTGTTCCCTGTCATTTAATGCAAATTCTTAGTGTTGGGAACCAGATCCATTTTTGAGGGATTTTGGAGGGGAAAACTACCTCCTTTCAAGGAGAACACTTCCTCATCACTTTTTATAAGTAACAATTTGAATTTTCCTCTAGGGGAATGTATTTCTTAGTCTTCTGTGGAGAAAACGTTTTATTTAGCAGCTTCACTTTCATTTCTAGCAGGGATGTAATTGGATTGATTCAAATAATGAAGTTTGGTGCCATTTTTAACTTATAAAGCTTGGTTTCCTTCATAGGAATCTGATTTTCCTTGGTATTAGCCATCCCATGAGCCTCAAATCCTTATTGTACAATTTCTTTATTTCCTTTGAATGTCTTGTTCACTTGTATCTCTTATTTTTGCATTTACTATTCATGCTTCTTTTGTTGTAAATCATATTGGTTAAATTATTGAAGTGATTTGTTTTTTCAGGTTATTTATAGAGTCAAAATATTGATTCATACTTAGAACAACTTTGAAATGGCATATTAATCATTGAGCTACTTGGATTGGTTTACTAGTTCACAAATCTAGAATTTTTGGAAGTCCCTTGTAGCAAAATAGTAGCAATTTTTTGATATTTTTAAGAACGTGTTAATGAGTTTCATTTTATTTTATTCCACTTGTAATGGGTCATAAAAAAATTCAAGTTAATAAAAAAATTACCCCGTAGCATTTGCACTTGATTTGGTTAGGCATTACAGTAGGTTAACTAGCTCACTAGTTCTTGAATTTTCGGTTTTT
Organism: Pinus taeda; assembly: GCA_000404065.3. Lineage (NCBI taxonomy): Eukaryota > Viridiplantae > Streptophyta > Pinopsida > Pinales > Pinaceae > Pinus > Pinus taeda. The sequence goes on from APFE030570815.1 coordinate 52,933, forward strand.
AGAGTAGTAATTTTCTGTTATTTTTTAGTACGTGGGGTATTTTGGAGTGATTCCTCTTGGAACAGAATCCTAAGACACCCTACTTAATAATAATAAAAATCCCATATCATTTTAATCTGATTTATTTGGGAATTCGACAAGTTATCTCACTCTTGTAGAAAAACAGGGCCTCCTGTAGCATTCCTATAGGACTTGTAAACTTGACCAGGTCTACTCCAAAAGCTTATTTTTTGTCCCTTAGGCTTGAATACTAACCCCTACGCTCTAAATAGATGATTTAGGAAGACCAAATACCAGTCAGGATTTTCCTTTTTACCCCTGCAATAGATATCAACATTTTGGGTTAATGGACAAAATTATGAATTTGATAGCATAATAATGATTTCCTTGATCGAAACATGAAGTATCTAATGAAATATATCAATGGATATAACCTCTCTGGAATGAAGTGATTGATTACATTCTCTTTCCTTCATGCATGTTATATTAGTTTACTTTCTTTATTCTTATGCTAGGGTTTCTATTTCAAACACTCTTATTTCCATTCCATAGACTAGGTTTCCTTTTAAATGAAACTTTTACATTCTGCAATTAGGCTAGTGTTTGATTTCATGATATTCACTTCATTGCATTAGATAAATGAAAGAATGACACATTTTATGCCGCACATATAGTTCTTATGCCTCTTAAGTTTGTACAAATCTTGGGTTGATAATTTAAGTTGGTAGCCTTGGGAGTTGCAACATTCTTGTTGCAATATTAAGGCTCATCTATAGGCATATAAAGAAAATGGAACAAGGAAAATATAGGGAGGTTTTGAGTCTCTTAGATCGTCAAGTTGTATCACTAAGAGGGTAGGAAAAGATATGAGGACTAAGATAATTCATGGAGAAGAAAAACTTTGATGATAGCATGGTTGAGAAACCCACAAGGGCTTACTGGATGATAATCACAAAGTGAGCTCAAATGATAGTCTAACTAAGAAACCCGTGAGGGCTTTCTGACTGATAATCATTGGGCAGTGGTTGTGCCTTGCAGGGTTGATAAATCCACTAGATACTATGTTGGTTTATATCCTTTGAGAGGTGGAGGCACCTAGGGCTAGTGGGTTGATAACACCTAATGGTAGTTTGATCAGATTTAGGCTGAGAAAACAAGTGGAAGGTTCCACTAAGTTGGTTTAAAGTTCTCTCTTATTCCTTAAAACATAACATAGTTTATAAAACCTTCATGTTATTAAATATATATATCTCTCTCCACATATGAATTGAGACTCTCTATGTCTAAATCCCTAGAGGTGTTGGGATGCCATCTTATAAGACCCTATGTACAAAACAAAATGTTCCCTACCTGATGTGAAATTGTTGAATAACTGGTGGGTGAAGGTATGTAGCCTTGAGACACCCCCTTTCAGCTCATGATATTAGTGGAATCCCCTGAGTAAATTATGGTTGTATGCCAATGGAATGTTTTACTAGGTCTATTTGATTTATAGCTGGTCGGTGGAGGTGAGGCAGCCTCGAGACACCCTATTTCAACTTGTAATATCAATCTAAAATTACTCTGAAAGAACTCTACCTCAAGCTTTAGAATCTAACTTGGGGGTGATAGGTACAAGAGAGACTTGGTTGCAGCATGTTAATGGTTGTGTGGAGAGTTAGATTCCCACTCTTAGTTTCCAAAACTTTTATAAGATAAGTATAACCTTATGTTTATGGTTGTGATTACTATATTGTCTTTGTTATTTGCATTAGGATAATTTCATGCTAATGTTGAAGAGTGTTAGTTCTTTCATAGATCAGCTATATAAATGTTGTGTTGGTTAAATGTCTATAATGATGTCAATTTAATGATCAAATGTGTGGTTTATACTTTTGAATTGGATCGGGAGTGAGATTTCTTGTCTATCGGTGGAAGGTTGATTTCCTATAGAAATTTTAGGCTTTATATGGTTTCTTATCTGCCATTATATGTTTATTAATATCCCAAGAGACTAGTGGATCTATGAGTTAATATGGGCTTGATTTTTGTTTATTATTATGAACCTAAGAGGCCTACAGACCTCCTAGTTGTTTTGATGTTGCAATTGTCTAAAATGGCTTAGTGATTATGAAGGGAAAAATATATGTTCTATATATTGTTTCACTTACAAAATTGATTATTAAGCCTTGTTCCATTATTTCCAGGCTCATCAAGGTTAGATTTTGCGTGCATGTGAGTGCATACAAACACACACACACACATATATATATATGAGTACCTCCCCCCATCCCACAGTCATGATTTGTTGCATGTATGAACAAAATTCTATCCTGCAATTGGGTGAAGTGCCTGAAGTATTCAAGCACTTCCTTAACCCAATTACAGGATAGAATTTTGTTCATACTTGCAAAAAATCATGGCTATGGGCTGGGAGGAGGTACTCATATATGAGAGTAGGGAAAGGATTCCTTATACCGAATATCCATTGTGTGGCCTTATGAAATATATTATTTCCATGTTACTTAGAAAATCTCCTCTGGGACATGTCATCCTAACTTGACTACTCCTTCACGTGCCTAGGATAGCTCAATAGTTGCATGGCCACTGCATGTGGTTTCTATTGGATGTTCATGTTCTAGCTCCATGTAATCCTAGAGCCTCGCTAGCTTGGGATATTCTTTGGAGCAGGATTTGTGTTCCTCCTAGGGATGTCCCTTTCAAGTTGATGTAAGCACTTAGAATAAATAACGTGAGGCGACATTTCGACTTGACATTTGTCTCTCGCTTTCCATGCTAGATTGGGCCCTCATTCCACATTCTCCCTATGATGAGTAACTTTGGCCCATCTCCTCACTACACACCCTTGAAATATGGACTTCAAGGAACGGGCAGGTTCCCATCTCTGTCTCTTAATGATTTGCAATACCTTATAAATCATCACCAGTCTGGTGTATGTTTAAGGCTCGATACATCCCTCTAGAAGTCCACATCGTCCTGGTCCTCATTATCCTGACAGGTTTGGATGAAGGTTACAAAGGAATTCCTAGGATTGAAGTCCTGAGGTGAGGTGGAAAGGGTGGCCCACACCTCTATGCATGTAGAATGATTCTATATATATGTGTGTGTGTGTGTGTTTTAAGTCCTCCGTTGAGCCTTATGAACCATCAAGGGTCATCTCATGACCTAGAGTATGAGTGAATCGGTAGCTAACAAGTGGTTATGACTTGGAAGCCATGGGCTCCATGTGGGGACAACATGAGAGCCACATGGCATCTCGATTTTGTGGCATCCTTTAATTGACCATGACTTCAATCGAGCATATTTGTTGATCTAGGAGCTAGATTGGGACAAATTTTATACCATCATAATTGTTTCAATGAGATGAACATGATGGTATCATTGTTTCTTAGTTCCAAAAGAGAAAAAATAAGTGAAAATTTTAGACCTCATTTCCATAATGTGACTATGGGAGTCAGGTCATCCTAGTAACTACCTCCTCCTATTCTTAATTTTGGTTAGGGATAGTAGGGGGTATGTTACAAATATAAGTTATCATTGTTAGTGGGTTTTAATTTTTCTCCATATGTCGTCTTGTCGTATAGACCTTCATATGTATGGCCACAACTATTGAGGAGAATTAATCATTTTGATTTAAAAATACAAATAATAGTTCAAAATATAAAATACCAATTCACAACAAAGGGAATCACATTATGCTAGTAGCTCCAAGTAATTACGAATGATTATTCAATTAACCTTTTTAGTTGGTAAAGTGGTATATTAGAAAAGGAGAGAAAAGGTATATTATTATAAAAATTAAAAGAGGGTTAATAATTAAAAATGGGGGAAATTATGTATATATATACTAAAGTATTTAATTTCTTAAAGATTGATATTTAGAACAAAGAATTATTAATTTTTTTCGAAGGATTACTTTTAAGACTAAGGTAAATAAAAATAGTCCTAAGCTTATTCCCAAAGAAAAATGGATTATCATTTGCAAACGAAGGAAAGATGAGTTCCACATATAAGTCAACGTTTTGTACTAAGATTCCATTTTGTGAAATGAAATTTGAGCATCGGTCACTTTTCAAAAATTGCAAAACTTGTTGTAAAACATGTGGAAATATATTTATTATGAAATAATATGAAGGTAATGAGTAGATGCAAATTAAAATATTAGAGGAACAACATGAACAAAAAGGTAAGGCATCGGAAAAAATATAAAGATCTCAAGGATTTGTTTTATGAGAAATTAACAAAAAAGGAAGAGGAAAATTTTCATCTAAGATACCATAGTAAAAAATTAATTGTGAAGGTTGAAAAATCCAAGGCTATGAATAAATAATTAGAACAACAAAAGGAAATTCTTGAGAAGAGATTCAATGAGAATATGTGGGAAAAAGAAGAAGAAAATTCACACTTAAAAAACCTTATTCAAAGGTTATTAGAACAAATTAAATGTTTAAAGATGAGAAACTTAAATGTCAAAATAAAGTTGACTCAAAAAATGAAGAATTATTATATCTTAGAAATCACAATCAAAATATACTCACTCAAATTAAGAAAAAAATGATAAGAAATCATTAGAGAACAAATTAGAAGAAATTATGACAAAATTGAAGTCTCCAAATGAAACAATTAAAGCTGAGGAAAAAGGAACAGATACCAATCCAGTCAATATCACACCTCAAGAAGATGACAAATTGTTTGAAGTAAAAGCATATGCAGGTGTTATAGTTCGAATGGATGAAATTTCAAAACGTGAAGGAAATTATATATGTCAAGTAAATCAATAAATCAACAAAAACAAGATAACGAGAAATCAAATCACAATAAATCAACACCCAAATCATAGAAGTAGATATCTCAAAAAGTATGCAAATCCATGTCACTCAGACCAGAAACAAGTGACTTATATTCCAAAGAATATCGATGTCACCATAACCTAGTCTCATGATAACAATTCATATCAAGTTTCCAATAACCAAAAGATTGATTTGGGATGGTAATATCCATTCTTATTTTAGAAATTATGCTTACCACTCAAAGTATCCTATCATAATGTATCACTGAAGATGATAACTTTAATAATTATAAAGGATGTGAATATATTACAAGACAAAGAAATAGATGACACACCTTGTCAATAGTAAGCTTTCTAGAAAAACATTTTCTGAAGAGAAAGATAATGTTATGAATATTTTGTGAAGGGGCACCTTGCCTAATACATAAGAAAGGCATTCATTCGTAACCATCCATATATTCTTCATTCATACATTTATACAATATATTATTTATTCCTAAAATGGATTTTCTTATTGTATTCCAAATATCTTGGATTATTTGACGTGTGTAAACAGAATTATTTCGTTACATCGGGGTAGGACACACACCTAGGCTTGAAATGTGTATATGACTATGAGGACATCCAGTGTGAATTTGAAGTGGAATATAGTACATGGATAAATTGAGATCAAGGTAGGAGCATGTGGGTTTAGTGCTTTTGTGTTATAATAGGGATTTTCATTAGACAAAGGAGAAAGGCTTAGTGCCTTGGTTGAGTTAAGTTTGTGGCTTCGAGCCATAGTCCTATGAAGTATTATGGCATGCCTTGGTGTTAATGGCATCATATAAAGCATAGGATAAGCATGGGATTATGTGCATGGCTATGCAACAACATAGATTTTGCGGCAATTGTCTGAAATGTCAAAAGTATTTTTTGTGTTGAAAGAAAAGTTTGACCCAATCTAGAGAAGGACGCCATGATATTATGGGAAAGATGCCCCAACGACATCAATTTTTTTATTTTATTTTATTTTATTTTTATTTTTTTCTCGCGGAAAATCAAGTGAGATTCTCTCGAGTGGACCACACCACTCGACTAAATTAATACATGCCTAACCTCAAGAGTGTTGAGGAGAATTGAACCCATGACCTCCCAATGGCAAAGTGATTTAGCAACAGGACCTCGACCAATTGATCTAACCCTCGGGGCTCCAATGACACCAACTTATCTCTCTCTCTTTCTCTCTCTCTCTATACATATGTGTATATATTTAGATAAAGTGATGTCAATTGAGGTTGTTTCTAGTGGTTAGGAAGAATTATTGTTATCTCCCCCACCTAGGTTCATTTCCCACGAGCAACATGATAATGATAAATATTGTTGTAATGGATACATTCATATGAATATTGTTGTATTGATCCTCACTCTCACCCTTGATCTAAGTGAGAGGGATGATTTCCTTTAATATATATATATATATATATATATATATATATATATATATAATATATATATAGATATATATATATATATATATTATATATGATTTACTAATTCTATAATATAAATTCACATTTGGCATTAAAATATAAGTTTTTCTAATAATACAACTGTACATAAATTTTCTTGAATAGATACTAAAAATTGAAGCCTCTCAAGCATTCATGATAGCTTTAAACTCAATCTAATTATTAACAACTTTATCCCACAGTTTTTTCCATTCAATATATATATATATAAGAGTGTTCATAATGATAGATTATTAAAATTAAAGCCATAGTGCGATAAAAGAAATACTCATTCATTCATTTATGAATTCTATATATATATATATATATATATATATATATGAATATATACAGCAAGTTTTGTTAGTTATGTTGATTGAACTATTAAAAAGTTTCTTAATCCATTTTTCATCTTCTATAAGTATGCATTTTCAATATCAATAAATGAGATAATAAGACATTCTTCTATTTCTTTGTTTTGGTAACATAACACACATGAGTGATACAAGAATTTCCTTAAAAAAACTTCAGCCTTATGCCTTCCATTTCATGTATTTGTATGAATGAGACAAACTTATCTCTATTCATACTAATATTTTCAAAAATTAAAGTCTTGATAATGTGGTTTCCGACATTGCCACAAATTGCTATTATTGATTATTGAAAAAAAATTAATTGATCAAAAGTTTTTTGAATTTTAAAAAGAACAACATCATCTATCCCACTATTGTTCACATCAATATATATCTACAAGAACACTGACTCACAAGTAAAGATACACAATTTGGATCACATGAATAATTTGATCAAACAAGAAATGGGAGATAGTTGCATGAAAATAATTATGCTAAAGATCTATCTACACAAAATTATTTTGCAACTTTGTAGATCATATTAGTTAACAGAAAAAGGTGTAACACTAAGACTTGTAGTTTGAAGGAGAAATATATCAACTTGCTATGTGATTTTTTTCATTCATTATATGCAAGAAAATAATTAAAGGAAATATCAACCCTTTGTTGTTCTCCATAATTGAAGGTAAGCATAGAGAACTATTTTTTAATTCAATTACTTTATTTGAAAGGAATGTTTAGGTTATTGGTATTAAAGAGTGATGGTATTTTATATTACTTTTCAAAGATGTCAAATTATTTGATGAGTTTCTATTTTAACTCAATAAAATAAATTAGATAGGGAAAATTATGTAAATTGGAAATTTAAGTTGCAACTCTTAATGGAAGGGTACAATGTTTGGTCAATTGTGTGTGGAGATGAAGTTAATTCAATAACCTAGACATTTTTGGTTGAAGATTGGAATAGGAGAAAACAAGGAAAAGGTTCTTTTCAGAATTTATGCAAAAGATAACAAAATTCTTGATATAAATGATAGTCCAAACACCCCATGAAACATGGGAGGAATTTAAAGGTTTATATGAGATGATCAATGATCAATACAAATTGGGTATATTTAAACAAACAAACAAACAAAATCTTATCTCAATAGAAATGGAAGAAAATGAAAATATTAGTAATTTTCTATCTAAAATTAAAGGACCCATATATAAACAAAGTGATATTGGTGAGAAGATTTCAAGCATTTATTTGGGTATTGTTATGTTAGATGGTATGTTAGACGAATATCAAATATTTATCACCAATCTTGCAAAAAGAGATAAAGCACCTCCATTTGATGATTTGGCAGGTATCCTATTGGAAGAAGAGGAACATAGGAAGAATTAACAACAAGTTTGTTAGTTCAAATTTGGCGTTGATAGCCAAAGCCAAAACTCCATGTGAAGGAAAAACCATTGGTAAGTTTTCACATTTTAAAGATTTGTAAGGAAGGCGAGTTTCATGATTCTAAATATATAATACATTTAGACAATTGTTTTTATGGAGAAGTAGTAATAAATGATGATCTCAAAAACCTTGTTGTTTATTTTAGATGCAACTTTATTAGAAAATTAGATGATTTAATGCATGGTTTATAGATTCAAATGGTTATATTCATATCACATGTCAAAGATATTGGTTTGAAACTTATCATGAGAAAATTAATGGTGCTAAAATCTATCTAGGTGATGATAGATGTCACAAAATAAAATGTTATAATGATCTATGTGTGACTTTGCTAAGTGGTTATGTGAAACAAATACAAATGTAATGCATGTGCTAGGGATTAAGAAATTTTTTTATCTTAGTTTCACCAATTACATATTAGGGCCTAAATTTTGAATTTGTGAAGTAAAATTATTATGTGAAGGACATACAAGATCACTACAAACTTATAATAGAAGAAATCATAGTGGGAGGCTTCTACAAACTTGATGTTATTATTAAGGATCATCAAGAATTGTAATCAACAACTATGTTTACAAAAGAACTATGGAACTTAACATATGGTCATCTAAATTTTAAAGATATACTTTACTTCAAAAGAAAGATATGGAGAAGAGTTTTCCATTTTTTAAGAATGAACATACTAAATGTCATGATTGTCGACTCGGAAAACAACATATGAATGAGTGCCTTATAAGTATAGATAAAAGGAAAGGGGAAATTCTTGAATTATTGTATATTGATGTGTTTTTGAAATTGAAAACTAAAACACTTGTAGGAGCTTCTTAGTTTCTTGTCTTCATTAAGGGTCCATTCGGGTTAAACTCCCTAGATTCTCTAATTTTCCTCTACATGATGTACACCATATTCCAGAGCTATGAATAACTTTGTTTCCCCTTATGCAAATTTGTGAACAAATGCACTCCATTCACATCCTTATTGTCAAAGTAGAAACAAGGAAGGCTTCTAACAACATGGTTGTGATGACTGTATTAGAGTATGAAAGATTGTTGAAGCAGAAAGAGACATGTACTCATGCACACAATTTTGCATGCCTCTCTCATCACTATGAATTTACGCTTCCGTTAGTCTTCTATGTCATGCTAGATCTAGATATATTAATGATAAAAACATTCATTTATTGAAAAATAATAATGTTTCTAGCATGTTTGTTATTCCTAGGAAAGTGAAGGAATGTGATTCTTGTATCCTTGAAAGGCACGTAAAACAACCTTTTCATGGTTCCACTTATAGAGCATATAGAAAACTTGGATTGATAAAACTATAATTTGTGTGGCACCATGCTTGTTCCATCTACTGACGTAAATAAATATATGATGAGTTTTATTCATGATTACACTAGGATGAATTAGGTATATTTGTTGAAAAATAAATCCCAAGCTTTTGAAACCTTTATAAAATTTAACCAACATGGAATTCAACACCAATCCATCGTTTCATATAATCCTCAACAAAATGGTGTAGCTAAAAGAATAAACAAGAGTATCTTAAATACAGTTCACTCCATGATGTTTTCCAAAATTGCAAAGTTGATAATTTAGGGAGGTTGCAGTTTTGTATGCAGTATATGTGAAAAACAAGTATCCTTACAATGTTTTAAGAATAAGATTCCTTACAAAATGTGGAATTATCACATTTCTATGGTAATGCATCTCAAGGTCTTTGGTTCCACCTAGTATACCTTTATTCCCAAGGAGACAAGAAACAAGCTTGACGTAAGGAGACAAAAGTGCATATTGTTTGGGTACTCAAATAGCACCAAGGTATATCATCGTAACAATGAGGTAAACAAGAAGTTTACTCTTTCCAGAGCTGTATTTTTTCTTGAATCTTCCAAGATAGAATATAATTTTGAGAAATAGCTTAATTGTCTATATAGTTTCACTCAAGTAAATATATATCATGAATTTGATAATGAGATTCCACATATGAAGTGAGGATCTCTATCTTGGATCAATCTCCAAAATATCATTTTGAAGAACCATCTCTCCCTCATGAAGTTGCAACCACTTCATCAGATCAAGAAGATCCTTTAAATGATGTGATTGAAAGGATGTGAGGTTGAATCTTAATGAAACACGACTTCAATTAGTGGAGAAACCTATACCATCTCAGAGAGATACACCAAATTGGCTCATCGAAACAGTTAAAAGTATTCATCTTGATGAGGTTGGAAAAACATGAACTAGAGATTCCACTAGATAAGATGGAGATGATGTAGATAACTCAAATTTAGGTGATGTAGATGATATTGATGTGTCATATGATTGTGAATTCAATTTATCTGCTTATTTTGAACCAACTTCATTTATCTACTAATTTTGAACCAACTTACTTTGAAGAAGTTTCTACTCATAATGAATGGAAAGAATCAATGTAAAAGGAGTATGATGCTCTCATAAAAAATGGGAAATGGAATCTAGTGGATCCTGCATTCAAAACCAAACCAACTGGCTACAAGTGGGTCTGACGGAACAAGTACTAATCAGATAACTCACTTGACAAGCACAAAGGCAAGATCATGCAAGAAGGGTTAACACAAAAGGGAGGTGTTTATTATGAGGAAATCTTTTCCCCCACAACAAAATGGGCCACCATCTAGACTCTTGTTCCCTTGGAAGATAAAAAAGGGTGGAAAATCCATCAAATGGATATGAATACTACTTTCGTGAATAGAGACCTAAAAGAGAATGCTTTCTTGCCTCAACTAGAAGGTTTTAATGTGAATGGGAAATAACAGAAAGTATGTAAACCCATCAAATACTTATATCACTTAAAACAATTACCATGAGTTTGGAATGAAAGGTTAAATAAGCATATTTTAAAATTAATTTTTGAACACTTTAATATTGATGACGCGACTCCATCAATCAAGAAAGTTGGAAAATTTATGTATATATTGTAGTATATGTAGGTGATCTATTGATATGGAATGAAGATAATTATATTGTATCCATAGAGAAAGAGTTTGAGAATGGATTTGAGATGAAAATTTTGGAACATCTTTACTATTTATTGGGCATTGAAGTAACTCAAAATCTCAAGAACATATTCATCTCCCAAAAAAAATTTATTAGATAATTGTTTAACAAGTTTGGCATGGCTAATGCAACCCTTTTCCTGCTTTGATGGAATATAATTTGAATCTCACATCAAAAAAATGGAACAAACTTGAGGATGAAATTGAGTATAGCCAACTTGTGGGAAGTTGTATCTACCTCACTACCACTAAATCAAATATTTCATTTATTGTTGGGATTATTTCCATATCTATGAAAAAACCTTTGTGAAGGACATTGGTTTATAGTAAAAAGACTTCTCAAACAATTGAAGGGAATTAAGGGTTTTCGAATAAAGTAATCTTGTTGATTTTTCAAGTGCAATAGATACCAACGCTAGTTTATGAAAATTTGATAATTACTTCTAATGATATAGATATTATTTTAGCACTTCCAAATTATCATTAAGATATTACACATCATGAAATCAACCATAAATGCAAAAGGACAATAGATATCAAAATGCACAAAGACAAAAAAAAAAATTACCTTCGGAAAACCCACTTTGGGAAAAAAACCAAAATAACCTTTTCCTTAGAGAAATTCTTTAGTTCAACAAGAGATACACCTTTTTCTTCTAGAAAAATAAGATGGTAAAACTGTCCAATAATTCCATGGTCAAAACTAGTCAAAATTCCCTCTTTTCAAGTCAATATTCTTCCAAAAAAACTTGACTTTACCTAATCTAATTAGGCCAAAATTTGACCTCCTAGAATCTACCCAGAAACTCAACTCTCCCGTCCAGAAAATTTGGACTTTCTACCCAAAAGTTTGACCTACTTCCCGGAATATGCCTCAAAACTCACATGTGTGAAGAAACATGAGAGAACCACACATGTGAAGTCAAGGAGAGATAGAAAGCATATTTGAGATGTCTTCATCCTTCTTCTTCTTTTCCTTTTCTTGGATGCCTAGAAGATGTCTTGTCTTGTGAGAGATCGAATTTTGGTTTAAGGAGAAGGTTGAGTGCCTTATATATAATGTTTCAGATGGCCTGAATGGGTGTCTCTTCACTGGGGCTAACTTGACTTGAAGGAGGGTTGACTTGAAAATTTTGGAGCCAAAAATTCTAAATTCTAAATTTTCTCTTTTGAGACCAACATGAAAAACATGTCTTATTTTAATCATTTCAAGGACTAAAATAAAATGACATGAAGACCATGTATTACATTTTTCATTATATATATTTCAAGGGATAAAATATTGATTATGAAGACTGACCATATGTTAGGTCCCTATATACTAGTGATTCCCCCATTACTATTGTCATTTTAGCCCTTATTGTTATTGTTGTGCCCTTATATTATTATTGTTATGTCGGCTTTGATTATATTGTGACCCCTTAGACTCCTATATATAGAAAGGAGGTTTTGTCATTTGTATCATCCAAGAATTGTTCATTTGTGTAATATAAAGGAGGCTTCCCCCTCAAAGAGACTGGTTTGAAGTTGTTGATCTATCTTTTCTTCTATTTTGTGAGCTGGTTGCATAACAATTGGTATTAGAGCTTTGGATTCTAGGGTTTCGCTGCTTTAAATAGGTCATCGTATAATTTTCGCTATAACTTGTTTTCTACGACGTTTCAAAATCTAAACTTAAAACCCATTTGAGCCCAAATATTGATAAACCTTGGGGATGAATTTCAGATCTTGTCTCACTATATTGTCAGAGATATGATCCAAGGCAATTAGGATTTTTGTAGGCTCCTGAATTATATCTCAAATAGGAAACCTAGGGAAAATCATCATACCTTTCACTCTAAGAATCAGATTGAACTTTAGTAACAATTTACAAAAAGAGGGTGGACTTTAGTTTTCTTTTTATCAGTTTCAGGACCTAAGGCCAAAACAATGAGACGTGGCACTTCGTACAAGTTTTCCCTACTAAACCAGTCTAGGTCATCGTAGAATATTTGGCATAACTCTTCCTTGGAGAATCCAATCTTCATAAAACTTGCGGTGTTGAAAAGAGGACTCAGAGGGCTACCTCTAGAAGAAATTTCAGACCTTGGTGATCCATAATTACATAGATACCATAAATTCGATATCGAGCTCCTACAAAGTGAAAAAAGGTGTGTAGTTTTTTTTTAAACTTTGTATAAGTTGGATTGGAAAAAATAGTTTGAAGGAATTCAAAGGGAATAGTGAAGCATAATTATCATTAATTGATGCCCTGAAGACAGAAAATGGAAACACCTAGTAAGAAACCTGAAATCTCTAGAATGACTCATGAAGAAGAGGAAGAAATGCAACATGATATATCAAAATTACAAGACCAAGTGCAACAAAATTCACTCTCACAAAAAGTAATAGAAGCTAAGATGGATGGTTTAAAGAAAGGCATGGAGGCTAATATGGATGGCATGGAAGCTAAGATGGATGGTTTAAATAAAGAAGTGGAAGCTAAGATGGATGGTTTAGAAGTAAACATTGAAGATTTGAATAAATGCATGGAAGGTTTGAAAAGAGGTTTCGCAAAGTTGCTACAAGGAATGTTTCCTAATGGAGAAAAGGTAGTAGAGGAAACTACTAATGAGAACAAAAGAAATGTTAATCATGATTAAATAGATGCTAATGTTGGATTAAAGACCTACCATGTTCCAAAGATCGATATGAGGAAGTTTGATGGCAAGGATCCCAAACATGGATACTACAAATGGAGCAATATTTTTATCTCCATAATGTGCACAACACGCAAAAGGTATGCATTGCAACTTTATATTTGGAACCAAATTAGTTTGTATGGTATCGATGGCTTTTCTCTCATAAAAAACCTATCACTTGGGCAATTTTATGGAAGAAATAATATCACATTACGAGGATACAAAAGCAACACCTTTTTTATCCAATTGATAAATCTCAAACAATAGGGTTCAATGATGGAGCACAATGAGGACTTCCAAAAATTGAATATAAGGGTAAAAGACATTACAAAGGAGCATAGGATTGATGTGTTCATAGGGAATTTAAAGGATAACATCCAACATGAGGTTTTCCTTTGGGAACTTGATTCATTGGAGAAGGCATTCAGGTTGGCAAGAAAAATTGAAAGCAAAATTATGGCAACAAGGAAGCCTACCACTCACAACTATAAAGATGGAAGTGTTGTTGCCCCTAGACTTCCACAACCTACATGGTTGACACCACAAAAATTGGAAGAAAAAAGAGAAAAATGGATTTTTTATAGTTGTGATAGCAAATACACTAAAGGTCATAAGTGCACTGAGAAGAAATTATTTTACCTAGATTGTGAAGAGGAGGAAGAAAACAAACAAGAAACATTAAAAGAAGAGGATATACACCAAGAACAAACACTAGATAAAGAAGAAATGAATCTGACCATATCTTGTAATGCATTGGTTGGAAGTACCACTCCTCAAACTATCAATATAGAAGGACATATCAAGAATAAAAAGGTAATAGTGTTGGTTGATTCAGGCAATACCCATAATTTTATTAATTGTAAGATAGCCATGGAATTGAATTTCTTCCTGTATCCAACACCAGAGTGTCAAGTGATGGTTGCAAGTGGAGGACCCATAAATTTCGTTGGAAAGTGCCATAATATCAAGCTATCCACGGGAGAATATGTGTTGAATATCCCAATGCTTTCCATTCCTATGGGTGGCGTTGATGTTGTACTAGGAGTCCAATGGCTACAAGCTTTGGGTACGATATCTTTTAATTTTCAAGAAATTTTCATGAATTTTTTTTCGAAAGGAAAGGAAGTTGAATTAAGGGGTATCGTAGGGAAACTAGGAAAGATAATTAGCTCTAAGGGAATGATAAAGATTCTAAAGAAAGAACAATGAGGTGTAATTTCACAATTATGTTCGCTAGAGGTTCCCATCTCGAAATCATCTATTTCTCCAGATCTCCAAAAAGTCTTGGACAATCATTCCAAGGTATTTAAGACTCCCAAAGTCCTCCCACCTATTTTTGATCATGATCATGCTATTAATTTTATTCTAGGAAGTGTTTCTCCAAACATCAATCCTTACATATATCCCTATACCAAAAAGAGTGAAATTGAATGTATGGTTGCCGAAATTCTAGAGGTTGGTATAATTCAAAATAATCAAAGTTCTTTTTCTGCTCCAGTCATATTGGTGCACAAGAAGAATGGATCATGACGCATGTGTTTGGATTATAAGGAGATCAACAAGCTCACTATTAAAGATAAATTTACCATTCATATCATTGATGAATTATTGGATCAATTGCATGGATCAATTTACTTCACCAAGTTGGATCTTCATTCAAGATATCATCAAATCAGAATGAAGACTGAAGACATTCTAAAAATAGAATTTATAACTCATGTGGGTCATTATTAATTTTTTTCCATGCCTTTTGGCCTTACCAATGCGCCTTCTACATTTCAAGGTTTGATGAATTCCATTTTCAAACCCTTCCTTAGAAAATTTTTGTTAGTATTTTTTGATGATATACTAATATACAACAAGCCTTGGAAGGTTCATGTTCAACATGTTGACAAGGTGCTCAAACTATTGGAGGAGAAACAATTATGTGCAAAAGGCTCCAAATGTTCCTTTGGAGTACAAGAGGTGGAATATCTGGGTCATATTGTATCTCATGAAGGTGTTGAGGTAAAACCTAGGAAAATTAAATCCATTAAGGAATGGCAAAATCCCCACATCCATAAAGCATTTGTGAGGATTTCTCGAGTTGACAGGGTATTATAGCAAGTTTATTAAGAATTATGGGAGAATAGTTGTTGGCTTAGTGGGTCCTAACCCAAGTTCAGAGTTAATTGTGCCAAAAAAAACCTTATGCTACTGGCCCTTTCAGCATCAACTCACATAGCACAGGCTAAAGTCTCACCCAAAGTAGTATGGGGGGATGTTGGAACCAAGTTTCTGCATCCAAAGATTAGTGTGATGTTTTTTATTGCTCTAGATCTTCCTTTGCGCATATCTATAAGCCCCTAGGGCTCAATACTGTAACTTCCTTTAAATAGCCTCTAAACCTTCATGAAGGTCTATGATAGCTCTTTGTGGACCCTTAATAGATGAATCATCCACTTTCGTGCACCATAAAATAACCCTAGATCTGAACTCACACAGATCTACTTAAGTAATTAATAAACATAGCATAATGTATTATAATCTTCATGAAAGTATTTAACAGGAATTGCATACAGTTATCAAGACGTATCCCATAGGGTTGAGCATCAATAGATAAATATTTCATAAATAAATTATTAAATCACACCATGTATCACAAACATAATTAAACAAGAGTAAATAGATAAACACGAGAATTCTTCAACGATCTGCTTTATTGATCTTCAATGTGGTATTACATACACAAAATTGTCTTGCGCACTCAGCTGCAAGGGTCTACGCACTTAGCTGTGGACTCTACTCTAGGCTTCTATGCACTCAGCTGCAGAGACTTTCCCTCCTCTATGATTCACTGCTCTACATTATCTTCTATCAACCCATTACATCCATCATCATCATTTTATTGCCTTATACTTTCTAAGACACACCTATTTATACAATCCCATGGTTCGCGGACCAAGGGTGGAACTCAAGACTGACTCAACTTTACATGGACAAGTGGCTAAAACCCATTTTACTCCTAATTACCTGTTAGCCTCCTGCTGTAACAGGTTACTCATATTTCATGATTGACATTTTTACAGACCAAATATGTCATACTTTGCATGCTGCAAAGCTCCATATTTGCTTAATAGTCTCCAAGCGAAGAAGACTACTCAAAGTTCATCTAACTGCTTTCCAAATTTTGAGAAGTTATTCTAATGTGGTACAATTTTCAATTAAAGGGAGGTCCAAACAGCTTAATCTTGGTCTCCCTAGGTTTCAATTTCCTGTTTTAGAATATAGAGAATGAAAATCTGTCCAAACAGCTTAATCTTGGCAGATTCTTAGATAGGTAGAGAATCAAAGGAGCCCAACTTCTTAATCTGGGCCCTCGGATGAAATAAGGGTAGTCTGTAGATAGGAAAGCATAAAAAGGAAAAATTGAAATGATGGGTTTGCAAGTCTAAGTGCACCCAAAACAAAAGAAGAAAAAATGTTAGGTAAGTAGGCTGGGTAGGTAGTTGAGGTTGCAGAATCTTGATTGTTGATCAGTTCCAGGTTTTCAGGTGTCATCTCTACTCAGGACACAATCACCCAGCATTTCTATGCGAGAAGCTCAAAACAGGCATAACTAACTTCCTTTCTCCATGTCCCCCTAATCATTAACTAATTTCCCCAAAAGAGGTCAAGATCTGCTTGATACCTCTTAAAGATCCATCATTTTCATGTCATTAGCTTGGGTAAAGATCTGCTTTACTCAAAGATATTCCATACTCTCTCTAAAAGGTTCAATCCCCCCGTTACAGCCTAAGATCTCCCGAACTTAGCGCTTTCTTACCATCTCCATATTAACTACTGACATTATTATTTAACTCCATATATTTTCCCATCCCCCTACTAAAACTATGTAAATCATCCCCTATATAAATATCCCTCCCCCTGGTTGAAAAATAACCATAAGTACCCCCGGGAATTGCTCAGTTTATCTGAAACTTAGCAAGAGCCCTCATGCTGCCCCTTCAAACCATATTCTAAATAAAATGGACTCTTTCCAAAGTATAAAATTCCTTTTTAGGTTATCGGACCCCTTCCGAGGCCTCAAATGCTTTTCTAATGCACCTGCTCACTCCTTCTGACCGCAATAAACCCCTTGCCGATTTCCTTAACACTCTGTAGATCCTAGCAAGCCAGCTTGCATCGCCACATCGCAATATTCTCACCATATAAGTTATGCCCCATCCGTCGTTACCCGATGCGATATCGTGATATCGGCGATCGACAGTCGCAAGCGTCGCATGCCCAAATAAAATACCTTCCCGTTCCCCGCCGACGCGATATTGCGATCGCATCGGAAGAATTCCATCGCATCGCCTTCAAGTATGAGCACCCCACCACGTCACATCTGTACCAGGGACTCACCGCTGACGTCATCAGGCTGACATCATCCGCCGTACTGCTGGCGTCATGCTGACGTCAGCAGCCACAAAACCGAAAATTCAAGCAGGAAGAAAAATCGCTTTTCGGAGCTCCGGAACAAGAAACAGAGGCAGTTTTCGATGCGCGATTAGCGCGAATCGCGCATCACTACGGGAAATAGGCCGTTTTGGGGAATCTTTTGATTCCTTGGCCCGTTTTGCACCGAAAAAGCCCGAAATCGCCCGATTTTGCCAAATTAATCTGGTTTAAAGACAGGAAAGGACCAGTGACAGAGATTAAAGAGTATCAGATCAAATCAATAGGGAAAAAACATGTCAAAGAGTATCAGCAAGAGGCGGAAGCCATCAATGTAGCGGCAAAGAGTATCAGCGAAAATCTTAAGCAGCGGCCCAAAGCAGGAGAACATTTAATACCTTCCAGCAAAGTCAAAGAAAGAGGGCGAAGCCACTCAAAAACCCTCAAATCATAATTATTGCACATTTAACTCGCACCAGAACAGAACTACAGCTCCCGAAGCACAGTTACTCCAGCAGTACCGCATTGAGCCTCCAAGGGTCACATTGCACTCCTTTTGATTCAGTTGCCTCTAGCATAGCCCAAAGGACTTACCTGCATTTAATTCCAGCAACACTTAGGTTTTCAGAAAAGCTTTTCCGACAGACCTGTTTAGGTCAATTGTAATAAATTACTTTCTGATATTTTGCTTATATATACCACCCTGAAAGATGGAGTAGGGGTTGGTTGGTAAGTCGAGGAAATTGCTTAATCTTTTTCTCGACATTTTCTTCAAGCAGAGACCCACACTGTAACTGTCATACTTTCTATAATCAAAGACTGCTGAAAGCATGGATTTCAAAACTGCTTGATGTGTTTAATTGGCCAAGGAGTGATTATGGAATTCCTATGCTTCTACATGATTCAATAAGTGTTTCTCAACTCTGTTAATTTTCATGTTTTGTTTTACCACCGTTCCACCATCTAATTTGCAGAAAAGAAGAACAGCTTAGGATTTGTTTAACTACACCTTAAGCTCAATTTCTGCATTTTTTCATGTTTTCATCAGAAATAGTTATGAACATGTATACTTAAATGATCTTGTTTACACTGTTTATTTCACATATGAATGAGAGTTTAGGAATTCTTAGCTGCTCCTAGATAATCATTCATTCACTTCTCCCCTTTTTCAGTCTGATGAAATGATTCTCCGTTTCCTTTCATCTCTGGTCGTCATTCCATCCTTTCACTGGATTGATAATTTTATCATGTGTGGCTATCCCGCTCCTTAATCCTCTTGTGACCAATAAAACGCAACAACAAGCATTAATCCATGACTCCATGCCCAATGGTTTGAAACTTATCACACCTTACCTTGCCTCTTTGCTTGAGATTTCTGCCTTCCATCCAAACACAAACAAAAACCCCTGAGCCAAAAGCTAGCCTAAAATCTTCAACAAAGTTGAATCATTAAGAGAGAGCCCTCTCTGGTTGCAGGTGGGCTAGAACCTGCAATCCAAAGATTGGTTTGTGGTTACCTCGGTCGTATCCCTAAACAAGAGCCTAGGGACAACCTGAGTGATAACATAATGGCGACTCAACTGGGGAACTCCTCAGATGAATTCATTAAACTAGTCTGCAGCCCCACAGAGGAAGAAACTGACCCATGAAAGTTTCGGTCGACCTGTGTTGTTGCGTTTTTAGAAACAATTCCCAAAAAATAGATTAGAAGCTGGCTCCTAAGAAGAAAACTCGTAATACAATATCAAATCCTGATCCAAATAGCCCATCTGTTGTTGAAAATCCAAATTTAATTCCTAAGATCATTAGAAAACAAAAGCAAAAAGAAGACCAAGCTGTTGCGAGTCCTGAAATAGTTCAGCCAAGTAGTGTTCCAACCCCTGTCAAAGTTTTATTCCGGTCAACCCCAAGTTCCCCTGGTTCATCACCTCCTTCTCCAAGCAGCTCCTCTACACCTCCATCCCATACTCCTACTACCACTACTACTCCTTCTACCCTGGTTATTCCTGTGATCCCCGCTGCTTTAGTTGTTCTGCTTATCCCCATCATCATGGCTAGATATACGCCCTTACAATTACCTGCTAATCACGGGGCTATGCCTCAGGACTACCAATCAAAAATCACCTATTTTGATGGCACAACCTCCTGCACCGCCCTACAACATACAAAGAAAATGCAGGATTATTTCGAGAGTTATGAGATTGATGATGAGAGTGTAAGAATGAAGATTTTTCCAAAGTTTATTGGTGATGTCAGCCTGGTTCGGGCA
>APFE030570835.1:3674-26853 GCA_000404065.3 Pinus taeda
ATCCAAATTTAAACATGAATGCAAAAAATTACAGATATAACCATAAATACAGAGAGGTAGTAGAAATAACACTTCATTTCATTAATAGAAAAATACTGAAGTATGCTTACAAAGAGAATGGAAATAAGACTAACTCTAGGGATGGTAGCTTATCTCTAGGCTATATGCCTTTGAAATGAGTTAAAATGAGGCTCAAGGGCCTTTTTATTATTGAACAATGAGACAAAATCCTAAACAACCAAAACCCTAACCCAAGGAGATGTAACACCAAGAGTTTATGGACCCCGTTGGGGTTAGTTGGGCAACCAACTTCCCGAGGTCGTAACTTGGTCATATTATCTCTGTTTGATGCATATGATACCTCGTTGGAAATATCTCTCTGAGGAATAGAGCTATTGACATGATTGCAATTGAAGTCATTGTTTTGCCCCAAAAACATTGTTTAGGGCCTCAAAATGGCTTCAGAAGCTTAGACCTAAAAAATTGCCAAAATAGTAACTGTGCTACAATTAAAAAACATATGAAACTGACTAGGGGGTTTAGGTGGAATAGGTGGGTGGCTATCAATATCCACTTGGATCAGTCTCCCCTTTGAGATTGTTTTGACCGAAGGAGACTGGAAACACATCCAACCTATTGACTACAAGTAACTTTCGTTTAAGTGTAATAGTTTCCATGAATATGTACACTTTTCCCATGACTACAGAAAATCTTAGGTTGGAATTGGAGAAAGAACAACCTCTACCCAAGAAAACCAATGGCACACTCAGAAAAGGGGGTAAAATCAAGGGAAAAGAAGAGTCAAGAACTCTAAAATATTAGCTCATTATGGTGCCTCTTCTTCGACTAACCCATTTAA
Organism: Pinus taeda; assembly: GCA_000404065.3. Taxonomy (NCBI): domain Eukaryota; kingdom Viridiplantae; phylum Streptophyta; class Pinopsida; order Pinales; family Pinaceae; genus Pinus; species Pinus taeda. Next base: position 4,534 of record APFE030570835.1, read on the forward strand.
AACTCTAACCCTAGAATATAACAAATAGGAGGAGCCAAATGGTGATATTGATACACCGAGACATGAGGAAAATATGATTGAAGGTGATGAAAATATGGGGTAAATTGTAGTAAGAAAAGGCTTCATTTGACTTGTGCCTTAGTTAAATGGAGAAAGTCGAATTTCCACTTTAGCAGGATGAGTTATGAGGCAGTTAGCAGGAATAACATGGCTAAATCACTCAATTAAGTCAGTCAATTTGAGTTTGTAGGCCATAAATAGAGTTGTGTGCAAGTTGGTGGCCAATATATGGCTATCTAGAGGTGTTATATTTAGTTAACGTCAGTTATCTAAGCTCTAGTCTAGAATAGAGTCACTATGAGTTCAATTGAGTAGTTGTGACTGTTGTAAACTCAACTAACTCTTAGTTAACTAGTCCATTTACTAAAAATAGCCCTAGTCAAGCATGAAATTCGAATTTCCTAATGAAGTTGGAGGAAAAAGGCATATTATATTCATTATTGAATACTAGTGAGTGTACAGAGCTTGCATCGAGCATGTGAGCTGATTATTTTGGGAATTGTGCAAACAAATAGGAGCTTCCCTATTATTTTGGAGCAAGAATTACCTAAGGAAGTAGGAGGAAGTAGGAGGTCTATTTTTCCTAAGTATTGGAAAGAGTAGACTCAGGAGGAGGAGATTAGTATAACAGTGCAAATTGAGCTTCAAATATTTGAAGTTGTCACTATAATAGATCATTGTTCTCATCTGATATAATATAAACAAAGGATGGTTTTTTCCTAGTTGGGCTCCTCAGTAAAAAAAATGTGTTCATTGTGATTGAATGATTGCATGTGTTTCTATTGGCAGTTTTCCTTATGTAGAATTTAGAAGAAGAAATCTGTGTCTATTGATTTTAGTATGATTTCATTAGAAGCCGAAAATTTCGAGTTATTTTTGTATGGTATCAAAGTTATTGAAAACTAGATAGAAACTAGGTTCTTGATCATCTATCAAAGAAATTCTGAATAGCATATTTTTGGTGCAAATATTTCTCTAGTCTAGGAACAATGTATTTCAATGAATTGGGGCTTGAGTATGCATTGGATGGAACTTCAAATTTTTGTGCTTGGAAAGATATAATGGAAGTTGTTCTAGATGACAATGGAGTATTGGCATACACATAAATAGATATTCCAAAACCAACAACATCAGATGCACAACTGTGAAAATTCCTTGAAACACATCAACTTGAATTAATTATCCTAATTGATTAACAATTTATTATTTTTTGCATTAATATCGAATTAATCACACTACAATTTATTTACCAAAAATAAATATTGCGGAAGAAAAATAGGAACTAAGAAATTCTAGTGCACACACACAAAAATTAACATAGTTATTTTTGGACAAACGTCCCTGGGAAAACCAAACTTAGGAAAACCGATGTAGCAACTGTGGGTTTATTTTATATGCAATAGTGGATTATGAGTACAATATTTGGAAACCTAATCTATCCAAATGATAAGATCTAACAAAAAATACTTAGAGAGAATAATTCTTTCCATCCTAAGCAAACCTGCAGCCTTTTGAAATCACGTCATCAACCTCTGCGTAGTTTGAATTTGCTTCTAACAATCCATGTGGTTGTGCTAGGAATTCCCGCACGACTTGTGCATATGTTATAGGAAACCCCAAGCGGCCCTAATCTGCAACATAAAAAAAAAAATGCATGACCCTTGCGGCTGAGTTGGGCTAGTTGTGACATGGAATACTTCGGTCACTTGTCTTTTGTCTCTCCAAATATAGAAATCTTCCTTCAAATCACTGTCTCTACCCATATGACAATTTTCTACTCGATCTCTGGCTTGATCACTCGTACTAACGTTCACTAGAGGGTCACTCTGTCTAGATCACTAAGTATCAATAGTTCATCACACTCTCAAGTGCTCCTCACTTTCAAGTGTTCTCCAAAGTATATTCTCGAGGTGCTCATTGACTTCTTCTTATGATCCTCTATTGGAGCACTGATGACCAAGATTAAAAATTAATCAAGTTCTAGGATCATCTTGAATTCAATCCATGTGAGTTTCTAGACTATTCTCACCTTGAATTAATCAATTATGATTAATTAACCAATTTTCCTAAGTTTAGACTTAGGAAACATTAAAAAAATAAGTTAATAATCTAATCAAGTCATCTCTAGGTGGAATTTATAGAAACTATTTTTGGGTTTTGGAGGTCTCATGCATTCTAACCTCTCCACCAAATTTCATGTATAAAACACATTTGATGCTACAAAAACTAGTACTCCCTCTTAGCAAGGATTATGTTCTAGTGCTACAAACCCTACTACAACACTTTGTCTTTGTATCATCCTTTGTCATGCTGCTGATTTCTAGCCATACTTCCCAACAACTACTATGCGACTCCAATGCTACATTTATGTTGTTGCCGACATTTCCATATTGTTGCTAACTCTGCATCTGCATTACGACTCCCTCTCATATGTTTTTGTTGCAACTGCAACTGAGAAGCATCCAAAATACTAAATCATCTGGGTTCAATATCATGTATCTATCTCTTGAGTCCTTATTTCTATTAGCCTTTGCACTGTCACTGAAGAATTTGCGTTGCTACTAACTCTAAATTGAGCCATCTTCTCTGTTGTCAACACTGCATTGCACTTAGCATTTGATGACTACTAGTCTTCAACTATCACTTTCGTACACACTACATTAACTACCACTGATCCATCCTGTTACTAAATATTGTTTTCCACCATAGCCAGTTAATGATCCATTAGGTGGAGTCCTCAAGGACCCTTCCCACTCTCTGTATCTCTCTGGGGCTAGAACACCAAATCCCACCTCATTCTTGGAGGTATATATGCAAATATAGCAAACTCTTCCTCTAGCCTATAGGAGATATTGTATATTTCTGTGGATATTTCTTGCTGGTCCTACTTGACCTTCTTCCTAAGCGGACACTGAGTACTATAGTGGCCAAACTCGCCAAACCTCAAGCACTTGACCTTTGACAGTTCCTTCTTTTTATTCTTATACTCCCCCTACCCCTAACTAGGACCCTTCGATGCTAGGGTCACGATCTCCTCCTCCTTCACACCCTTCAATCTGCTACTACTGTTGCCACTGATAGAGATCTTAGGAAAAGCTCGCCTCATTTCCTCTTGGTGCAATTTGGCCCACATCCTGTCCCATATAGGTAGTGTATCTCTGCCAAATATAGTTTGGAAAAATACTTTTCAATAATTCGAGACATTTTTTAGTGCCAACCGTACTAGCTCTGATGGTTGAGGCACTCCCCCAACAACTCCAAGATGAGCTCGGACCTCCTGAATCCTTGTGAGGAAGGGATTTATTCCTTCCCACTTTTGCATCCTTATCCACCTCATCCCTTCTTCCAGGAACATCTTCCTATGCTCAGAAGTACCTTGATATAGTGTAGAGAGAGAAACCCACATCTCTCTAGATGTACCTTTGTCTTCCACATGTGATACTATATGATCTCAGACTCCATCCAAGATTTAACCACTTCTGCCTCACCATCTCCTTCTTGTATTTTTTGATCCACATCATGGGGAACTGGCACCACATTATCTATGCAAACTTGTAGGCCATATTCATCTAAAAGGAAGGAAATCCTAGACTTCTAGATGAAATAGTTGGAAGCTCCATCCAACTTATCATGCTCTCTAAGCCTTGTTGTGGCCCTATATGGATTTGATTTGGAAACTCCCTCTTTCTCTACTTGGCTACTACTCTGTTACTCACACTCCCTCATGGAATGCTCATATCTACTAGCTTCTACTGCCAATCTATAACTGGGAAAATCATGTTTCTTGGCTAGAAACCCTCTAAGAGAAATCTCCCTCTCTATGTGTAATTTCTCTTCCACTCAACATTGATTCCACTGTTGCAAATACCTCTATGTCCAACCAAGGAATCTGCTTAGTAAACAATTTGAGTTGTTGCTTCTCCCACTAACTACTGGAACCACTATCTCAGGAAACTTGACTTTTTTCAATCCTGTAACTAAAAATCAAATTCCTATCCTAGCAATTTTGCCTGCCTATATAAGCATTGCACTGCCTCTAAGAATTTCATCTTGCATCTCCCTCTGAGTAGTGAAATTATTCATTCCACTTCTGAGCTTCTCGATTTATCACTCACGCTTTGATGCCATGTGAAAATTCCTTGAAATGCAACAAATAGAATTAATTCTCCTAACTGATTAACAATTTATTAATTTTCAAATTAATATCAAATGAATCACACTGTAATTTATTCACCAAAAATAAATATTACGAAAGGAAAATATGAGCTGAGAAATGTCAGCACACACACACACACACAAAATTAACACAATTAATTTTGGACAAAATTCCCTGGAAAAACCCAACATGGGAAAACTATTGCATCAATTGACGGTTTATTTATTATGTAGCAGTGAATTTAAGTACAATCTTTGGAAGCCTAATTGTCTATCCAAATGGAAAGATCTGATAGAAAATACTTAGAGAGAATAATTCTCCCCCTACACAAGCAAACCCATGACCTCTAACATATGGTTGTCAATAGTTGTGCAGGACAAATCTTCTTTTGACGATTTCCGCGATTGTGTTGGGAACTCCCGCATGATTCATGTGTTTGTTCTAGTAAAACCCATGCAACCCTAATATGCAACATCAAAAAAATATGTGTGACCCCCTCGGCTAATTAGGGCTAGTTGCCACGTGAAATTCTTCAGTCGCTCACCTTCTATCTCTCCAAATTTGGAAATATTCCTCTGGATCACTGTATTTTTCCCTAGACACTTTTCTACTTGATCTCTGATTTGATCACTCCTATTGACCTACATTAGAGGATCAATCTATCTAGATCACTGAGTATCTGCAATTAGTGATCCTCACCTTCAAGTGTTCTCCAAAGTGTATTCTCCAAGTTCCTATCGACTTCTTCTTATACTCCTTTGTTGGAGCACCAATGACCAAGATTAAAACTTAATCAAGGGATAAGATCATCTTAAAGTCAATTCGTGTGAGTTTATAGACTATTGTCACCTTGAATTAATTAATGCAGATTAATTAACCATTTTTCCTAAGTTTAGACTTAGGAAACATTAAAAAATAGCTTAATAATCTAAGTAAGTCATTTGTAGGTGGAATTTCTAGAAACAATTTCTAAATTTTACAGATCCCATGCATTGTAGCCTTTCTACCAAATTTCGTGGATAGAATACATTTAATGCTACAAAAACTAACAACAATAGTTGGATTAGTGGAATAAAGGTATAACTAAATCCAAGAGGACTATCCTAGAGGGACTCAAAGACCATGTGGTTTCGAATTTGCATGGCAAGGAGACTACTTATGAAATGTAGAAGACGCTCACATACCTATTCCAAAGTAGAAATGATGCCAAGAAGTTGGAATTGAAATATAACCTTAGGAACATTCGAATGAATAAAAATGAAACTATTGGTAAATACCTATCCAAATTCACTTAGGCCAGAGATGAACTTGGAGGAGATGGAAAGAATGTGCTATCTTTTGAACTTGTGAGCTTAGTACTCCTTTCTCTTATGAAATCCTAGCACAACCATTAGGATTCGGTTAGTGGAAGAGACAAGTTCCCATATTGGGAAAGACTTTGGTCTGAATTGGTACAAGATGAAATTAGAAGAAACACTAGAGATTATGTCCCATCTAGAACTGACGAGGAAGAATTTTTTTCCTTATATGGCAAAGGAAAGAAATCCAAAGGAAATAAGGCCCAAGCAAGGCAGAATCCAACCAAAACCATGACAAGAAGAAATACCTAAGTAAAATTAAATGCTTTCATTGCCATGAGTATGGCACTATGCAACCAAGTGTCCACACAATAAATCCTGTAAGAAGACTGTAGCAGGAGTAGGAGGAGATTCTCTCACATCACAATTCGAATTATATTCCACCCTCATTACATGCACAAAAAGTACTATATGATGAGGCTCATCAATAAGTATATTGTATGGGTCATAATTCCATCCTCCAACTTATTAAATTATCTTTTTCTCACATTTCTCTAAAAATTTTGTTATATTATGCTTAATATGAGGGGTAAAGATGTGCTACTATGTCATGTGGCCTAATGTGTGTTAAATGTAGGAGTTGGAGCAATTTTGAGATGATTTTAGTGAAGGAACTCGAATTATACAAGCAAGAGAGATTCTAGCATATGGTCTACCTCCTTAATTCCTCAAATTAGTCGAAGATTTCCCACTCTATCTCATCAACTCAGTGTCACTGGTAGCCAAGCAGGACGAGTTCATTGGCAACCAAGCCAATGCAAGTCAAATATGAGTTAGATTCACCTATTCTCGATTTAGAGAGGCAAATATCCATATTTGCTAGGGATGTGTTGGTAGCTCCACTTTTCTATAAATAAACATGCTGAGGGGCTCATTAGGATTCAAATTTTTATTGTAGTCAAGAGGCCATTAAACTGAAGCACATTTGACTGTTATTTTTATGATGTATTTGACACTTTTTGAATTTTAATAAGAAATTATGTTTGGTTCCAACACTAAGTTGACTCATAGGGTTGAAGCTCTTGGGTTAGGGCCCAACCCCAGTAACAAAAGTTCCTCTCTTGTATTTTCATTCTTACTATAGAATGTTGATTAGTTGCTGCAATTTATTCATGTTTCTTTTAGCTTAAAAGATTGATTAAGTTGTTTCTTATTATTGCTTCCATTATCTTAGAGGATAAATTAGTTGTTGTAGTTCAGTAGAGTAAAATACATCAAAAATAATGTGACAGTGACCCTTATCTCATCTCCCTCATGGGATCATGATTAGAGGACCCCACTCTCATAGCCCAAAAACAAGGTTTGATTTCTTATTCATTGCATATATCAAGTTTACTCTTAGCTAGATAGTTGTTTATGATTTCTTGGAAGGATTTGTAGTTGTTATTTTGCTTCTCATGATTGTTGTAGCTTAGAAGGTAGTTCATTTCATAGATCAAGTTCTTAGCAGTAGTTAGATAAGTTTTTCCAAATTCAATTCATCTTTTCCACATTGACATGTAATAATTTGCAAATGAAAAAGAGAAACAAGTGCATATGTGATTGTAGGGTTGTTGATATGCAGGAAAGCGCCCCTTTCACCAACTCCATTTAGGTCTTATCCACCTTCTGTTGATGCATGCCCATCCATGTTCTAAACCTCTGTTTTTAGGTCAATGTGAGCAAACCATCTAAGCCCAAATATGGCCTTCTTGAAGTACTAGACTTGTCTAAGAGTGATGATAACCTCCCCCACACTTTCCACAACTTTCATATACCCTTCCAACACTTCATCTCACCATTCTTACCCTACAAACCCTCTGAGCCAACTTCCTGTAGCATCTCAGGACATCTTGTAGTAGTACAGGACATCATGTAGCAACATCCTATAGCTCACCTGTAGCAGCCTATTTTGACCCTATATTGACCTACCATGATAGTTAGCCTAGCTTGGGAGTAGTTTAACCCCTTAGCATGGAATCCATTACTAGAAGTGCCACCTAGATAAATCCTTTCACTCCTTTTTCCTTCCTACAAGATCTAATAGCATTCATTCTTTCATTTCTACATTTATCAATTAGAATGTCATTTACTTTCGAAGTGTAAATTAGATAGTCAATGCATGGATTCTTGAATTGTGAAAGGATAGAATAATCTTCCATTTTCAAGAAGCCATGATAACTAGATGATTGATTGCAAGTTAGCATATTTTCCATTCTACAAATTACCATAAATTTGTGGCATTCCATAGCCTTTACAAGTTGGCATCTTTCATTTCCCGAGTTAAAAAGAATTTATTTTCTTTGCATTAGGAATATCCTTTACATTCTATTGTCAGTAGTTAGACTCCTCTTAGTTCAGTAGGGGAATGATCTAGAACCCTAATGATCAAGTGACCAAGTTGAGGGTGGCATGAGTAGGATTATGCATCTACTATGGATATAGCATTGTCATCTCTAAGTTTGTATGAAACCCTAAGTTGATAAAGTAAAGTTGTTGGGAGTTGGAGCATTCTTGCTGCAATACTGAGGCTCGTCACTTTTTGGCACCATTGTCGGGGAGTTGTCTAGGTAGATGTAATTTCTATTTTTCTTTCTATTTTTCATTCAGTAGATAGATGTTTTTCTTGATTTCCTTTCTGTTTTGCAGTTGATTTTGAAAAACACATAAAAAGAGAAAAATTTCTTCCATACCTCACAGGAGTAGAGACACTTTAGGGAAATTCTTGCAAAATACCCCCACACGATCAAACAATCAACTTTCACTCTTCTTCGGTGACTATCAGGTTCCCTCTCTGACTGCAAGGGAGTTAGAGGACCCCTTAGGTGAACAATTCGAGATATTTGAAAGCCTATTGGGGAATAAGAAGAAGAAACCATTCGACATACCCACACCATGGTTGAAAACATAAATGAGGGTGCTTTTCCCATGAGAGGGACTAATGGAGATGCTAGGATGAAAAATATAAGCCCTTCTACCCTTCCTCACTTACATGGATTAACCTAAGAGGACCCTTATACCTTCTTGTTTGAGTTTTCTGTTATCTGTAGAGCATATGGTTATACCTCTAATGACCAAAAGTTGAAGTTGCTCCCATCCACCCTTAAGGATGTAAACTTGTGCTAGTTCATGGGTCTACATGGGGATATCATCACTACCTAGGATCAAATGAAACAATCCTTTAACAATAAGTACAAGGAATATTGTAGGTCCAAAGACACCAAAGAGGAAACATTTAGAATGACTCTTGGACCATATGAATCCCTGGAAGACTATGAGGAAAGGTTCTAGCTCATTTGTAAAAGGACCAGATGCACCCTTGATCCTGAATCACTCAAGTTAGTATTTCTTAGAGGAATCAGGGAGGACATACTATAATCCTAAACATGCTGCCTAGAGGGAACATTTATTAGATACCCTATGAAAACATCAAGACAATATTTAAAAACCATTCTAGGGCTGTTAGGAAGAAGGGTAGATCTAGTCAAGATTTGGCCAGTTCCTCTTCCTCCACCACATTTATCAAGAATGAAATTGGAAACATGTTGGAGAAATTTAAAAAGTGAAATGTTGCACACCTTTTCTCTGAAAATGGACACCATGCATATCAAGAGGAAACAAGAGGAAGAAGAGAGAACCTTAGCTATATTTTTCCTTAAATGCACTATAAGGCACCCTAGAAATGAATGTCAATTAAATGTTATAGAGGTCTACTCGGTCTGTGAGGAAAAGCATTCCACAAATAAGCCTCCTTCTTTTCCTATATTGAAAGTTGTATACCAAGGGGTAGAAAGTGGGGTTGAAAAACTCTTTTACATCAATCAAAGGAGGCCTCTAGGACCTTAGCCATATTAGTGGGGTATGCAACATGTATCCTATTCCTATTATCATCCCAATCAAAATGTATCCCTACCCCCTTGGTATTCTCTTACTCATCCTTCATGTTCCACACCTTCTCCTTGGTCTTATGCACCTCAGTATCCTCCCCAACCTACCAATCAACCATTTCAGCCATATGCTTCTACCCATCCTTGGTGGAATACCCCATCACAAGGTTGGATGCCTTAATTCAACCAACCACCTACTTTACTGCCTCCACCTCCATATCAACCACAACTAGTTCATCCCTCTCCACCTAAGAAACCTCATATGCCTTCGCAACTAAATCTGAACTTGAAAAACAAGTAGGCATAGCAAGTCTATTGCGGAGAGGCATCTTACCCTGCCTATGTGGTGGAGATTCAAGAAATCAACCTCGGGTCTTGAAGAGTACTCCCAAATAACTAACCTCCATCTCCACTTGAGGATATTGAAGAGGAAAAGGGAGAGAGTGTTCCTAAATCCAATCCACCTCATTTTCCTAAAAGACAGATCCATCCTAACGAACACACCTGAGAAGAGACTGAACTTCTGGGAGAATTGGAAAACTTGTGTGTTAAAATCCCACTCCTCCAAGCTATCAAGGATGTTCCCATATACAATAATCTTATAAAATATAATTGCTTTAAACATCTTGAGGAGAAATAAAGACACCCCTACCATCAATGTCATTTGTCAATTGTTTGATCTAATGCTAAGGAGAGTGATATGCCTGAAGTATCTAGACCTTGGAAGTTTGTGGTAGATGTTCATTGTAACACTCCCTCTTCCCAGGTCCACCCAAGAAACCAACCAGACGGGAAAACATGTGATGAGAGAGGTCACTAAGGGATTCAGGTGACCTTAAGGAAATGGAGTAAATAGAACATATCAACCAACCCATCCACATCAGTAAAACACCCTCAGGAGACATGTCAACCACTCAGACAACCTGTCCTTGAGTCCCACTAATGATTTAAGCCCATTTAACTGAGATTCCTTCTCATGCTATAGGAACGACAATGACCAAAAAGTAAAAGTTTCTCTCATAGGCCTGTGTGCCAGCGATTGTGGACTTTTCTCAGCAGACCTATGCCAGCCACCCTGAGATTTGAGCCACTTTTCTTGCCCAGAATCTTGACCTCTGCCCAAAGCTTGCTACAACCTTCAGAATCCATCAAAGACATGATAACAATGTTGATAAATCAAAAATCAACCTCAGGACTAGGCCTAAGCATCCCCAACCGGGATTGACATTTTGTCAAACACTTGTCATCAATGCAACCTACAGGTCTAAGATATAATACAAAACATAAATCACTGAAAGAACTTATGAAATATAGCTAGAAGGATCACCCCCTTATCCATTGGACTATTATATCATAAATTAGATCTTTCATCCATCCATTTAACAATTACAAGTAAATGCATGAAATGACCATGACATGAACCCGTATTTAACCATTTTTATAACTAGCATGAAACCATATACATATTAGAGATATGACAACCATTAAATCCATATGTAAACAAGTGAAAAAAGTAAGAGGACTTAGATTTTATTAATCATAGGAAAATCTGACCATGTTCGAGACTTCCACGTACCATCTGACCATAGACATCGCTGAGCCAAATATCTCTTTCAACCACTCACCCCCATTCCATATTCCAAGAATGAATGTGGGATCTCATAGAACAACCACGGGAATCTAGAGGTTAAACCACCTCCACCCTCGCCAAACCATGATCACACCAAAACGGTGGTCTGATCACAACTAAACTGAACCTGGAATTCCAATTCAAAATCCATCACTATCCATGAGGAATTTTTTGTCTCCTTGTCTCTCAAGCTTTACCCCAATCCAATACCAGATCATTAGGCCCTAAAATAGGACCAGTCTCTCAAGCTTTACTACAATCCAAACCTAGATCACTATGCCTTAAACTGAGACTTCTTCGTCAGTCATTACCATATATCTCGCAAAAACCGGTCAAGGGATTCCTAGGCCTACGAGAATGAACCTTGAGACCACCTCCACCCTGGATTGTGAAATCCATTCAGAAAACCAAGGCTCAAGACCAAAATAAATATCCCAACACCATGGCATCCAGAAAAAGTCAAGGCTAGGTTGAAAACCACTATCATAACCTGGAAAACCATGCCACCAAAAGCACGAGAATCATACACCAACATGCAAAGCCATGCATGTCCAAACCAGCTAGGAAATCACACATGCAAAAGGATACCTATAGGCATTCCTACTGATGATGCTTGAATCCTGCTTTCCTTCCTTGATCCTTTCTTTCCTTCCTTTCCTTTTGCTTGGCTTTCCTTCCTTGATCCAAGGCTAGAGTTCTTTAAGAAAACTCTGAGTGACCAAGGGTGAGGGAGAGAGAGAATAATGAGCGAGCTCCAAAATTGAACTGACAAAAGGTTACACTAACTAAGCTTGAGCCAAGATCTTGCAAACTGATCCTCAAAATCCTTTTTATGAATGAGGCCTCTGTTTTCTTAATTTTCCATTATTTTCCTTCAATTTTATCCTCACATGCAATCATGACCTTTCACCTTTTCTCCCGATTTCCTTTATTTTCATTAATAAATGTTCCAAAGTGCCTTTCTTAACCTTTTAATTCTTTTTCCTTAGCTTTTTCCAATTTCCTTAGCCAAAACACACATCCAATGATGCCCACTAGGATATCTTTGTCCAACATTCAACTTGGAATATGTGTCCCTTACTCGTGGTCTTATTTTTTCCTTTATTAACTTTTATTACATGAAATTTTCACCAGGATTGTTATAGAACCCCCTGCCCTTGGGGAACACCATCTTCGGTGTTAAACGACACCAAGACCTCAACAAAACCACTAAAAATCAAACATACTACCCATGGAGATTTATAACTTAACTCGTTGTAGTATTTACAATGAAATATATGCTCAAAGAAAAACATCATGACAACATGACCAGATAACAACCATACCACACAAAGGAGCTTTATAACACAACTCATTACAATATTTACAATAACCACATATACACATATGCATATTTTCTCAACGAGAAAATTAGAGGATTCAATGCTTATACCAATCAACAAAGGAATCCAAAGGATCACACCTCCACCCTCAAGAGTAATACCAAGATTCACCTCCTTCCCAGGAAGTCAATAATCCATTGCCACAGTCAAAGATGCATCTAATGTCCAATGCTACAATCCTGTGCCACTTTTCTCTCAGTGAACAGTTACCGACTCATTAGTCCAGGGTGAACTCCCAGTGTGCATCTGATTCCATTTGGTTATGTTCATGACCAAAACAAATATATCCCTGACCTTCCCTTCTTTGCTACATAGTCCCTCGGTTAATCTAGTCACTGCTTCCGTGCAGTCACTCACCTTCCAAGTTCCCCGACATCCCCTATCCTAGGTGATCCATCCCTTAGCAAGGCTTCCTCACATCGAAAGATAAAACAACCAAGGCATATACCTGCCTCAAAGCCATCATATTTGTCATTGCATGTTCATGGAAATCAATGGACACTATTAGGTACCAGTGTCCCACAATTTCCCTGCTTCTGAAGTGCTTTAACAACATACTGCTACATGTTCCAATTCCTTTCACTGTTGTTGTTATATCTTTCAGTCAATTTCAACCATCCAACTAGGCATTTTCATGCTTCCTGTATGAAGCACATAACTTTCATTAGATTCAAATAAATCAAAAGAACTTCAAATCATACCTCATTGGTAGTTCGTCAATAAGGTACACTTGCAATCCTGTTCGTTTCTTGTCACAAGTCAAACTAACTATTTGATCAAAACATCATGTATAAACATATCAGATCTGGTTAGCTCAAAACACAAACATCATAGATGAACATCATAAATCACATGTAACCAACATAAACCATAATCATAGATCACATATAATCATCATATACCATAGTCATAAAACACATGCATAATAAAAATGAAATAAAATGTTGATACTTATCCTTTCATTAATCCTTAGCTTCTACCTTTGTCTTTATTCTATACGCACTCTTGATCAATTGCCACACCCGACAAACACCTAGTTCCTTCTCCTTAACCATGTGCACATGCACATAGTGTGGATCATACACATACAACTACACACATCATACAACACCATGCAATACATGCATCCACACCAGTACCATATGTACCACATGTACACAGTACCACTTGTACACTACAACCACCTACACAATGTGTGCACAACTCCACATGTACACTGCACTGATGTACAATGTGTACACAATACCACATGTACACCGTACCATATGCATGACATGTACATAACATAACATGCACCACATGTACATAGCACCACATGCACACACCACTACATGTGCAACATGTACACGACACCATCTGATCACAACACCACTTGTATAATCATGTACACAACACCATATTTTCATAGCACCATATGTACAACATACATAGAACACCATATGTACATATCACTGCATATCCAACATGTACATAGCATCATCTGTACACAACACTACATATCCAACATGTGCACAACACCATATGCACACAACACCGCATATACATCATGTACATAACATCATATGTACACAACACTACCTATCCAACATGTGCACATGTTATGTATACACAACACCACATGCACACAATATCACAAATGCAACATGTACAACATATATAACATATGCATCAAAATATTACCTCACATCTAAAGGCACGTTGTATTTACCAAGAAACCTTTCTTCCAGTGTCTTATCCATGCTTGTTCCAACATGTTGCAAGCCACACTGCTTCCATTTTTCTGTTGTATCCCTCGATATGACCTATCCATAACATAGTCATAATATAATCACATGTATCAACTCATAATATTATGATACTAACCTTGTATATTTGTCATGATCACTCTTCTCAATTGATTCCTCGTAAGACAAGGAACCTCTTCGTGCCATTCGCCTGCGTAAGCAATCATTCCACCACAAGGATGATTCCTGATGAGCCTGTCAAACGATGAAATAGATACATACATATATAATCATTAGCATAAATAAATCATCATTTTTTCAGAAAACGAAATACATACATACAGGTATACAACTATAAACATCAACATAATCATGATCATAACATAATTACCAGATAGCATAAGGTCTAGGTTAAGATAACTTCCTTATTTATGCACATCATGCACACCATTGAGAACAATAATTAAAAACATATCCAAGACATCTAATGCCTTAGATTCATTTAATTTATCCTTTCTAGTTACCTTTCACATGTTTTTACTGCCATCGTCCATTTACCACTATGGACCAACCAGTCCAACTGATTGCCATAGTCTTACCTTCTGTTGTGCTTACTCATGCACAGAGCTTCATCTAAGTCTTACATTACCTGTTGGGTACCACACAACTCTCTCTGAGCTTCATTAACTTTCCTCTTTCCCAAACAATTCCCAAGACACAAAACATAAAAGGTAATACCAAGAAACAACCAAGAATAAAACCATGAAAACCAATAACAACACAACACCACAATAAATTGGCATAGCTATGAACCAAACAAACGCAAAATTGAAAATCAAGTGCAACAATCGCAAAATACCAAAAACAAAATACTAACCACAAACACCATGTCTCAATCCCCATGGTTCCCAAGGGAATCTCAACCAAAGCCTTCTTCAAAATTTCATGGCAATTTCTTTTCCATGCAATCCCTTGCATCATACTGCCATAAATACATAACTGTCAGTGCATAAATAAATATAACAACACACCAAATACCTTACCTTGTTGTGTCAAGCACATTGCCTTGTAGCTAAGCACATCCACATCCTCTCTCAAGGGACTCCAATTCCTTGATGGATCCACCTCTAACTAGGGACTAGCTAACATATATGTCAAGTACATTTTCGTGAATTGAACACATATCCACATAATGTCAGACAATATTAAGGTCAGGAAGACTTCCTATATGTGAAAGACTCATTCATTTGAATTAGGGTTTCCAAACATAACCAAAGGAATTCTTGCCCAATTCCATTCCTTTACCGTTTCACCATGGTGCAATAGAGGCCTACTATGTACTACCACATCACCCAATTGTTAGTTATATAACCACATCAACTATTACCTTGTCACACTAATACCAAGCATGTTTCCTGTAACTACTCACACATGTCAGTCTCACATTCTAAAGATCAAAACACTCATATCTAACAAATTGAAATAAACCCTTACCAAGACTAACAATCATGTCGTAATCCATAGTCAACTCATAGTCCTTAGAAACAATGCTACAACTATCACCTACTATACTCAGGTACATATCAATTGTCTCAACATATATGTGTTAGTACAATCATCTTAGAAAAAAAAAATCAATTGAACACATACTCATATTATGCAATTCGTCAAACATTCAACCAACTTGCAACATACCATGTTAAATAAATTAACTAAAGAACATAATCAAACAGTCAAGCACCAAATATATGACATAAGAAAACTTGTACCTTATTGTATCTCAGGGGAGGCTATCTTGTATGCACAATCAAGGTTGTGAGCATGATATAACTTCTCAACACATCATATTAAACATAAATAAGATCATTCTATCCATAACAACCACTAACTAACATGTTCACATACTAATGCATAAAAATTGTCATTTATGCATAACAATCACATATGTATGATCGATCTAGATTAGTACAACACAATACAACAAAATAAGTCGACTTGTACCTAAATGTCATAACCCTAACCATCTGCATAAGATGATCCAACTCAGTGTGATAAATATAACATCAAGGTATAAATCCTATAACCCTAATCATCAAGCTAATTATCATTTAACAACAACACATTAACCTATAAGATGCCTCATCAATAACATAAAACATATGTTAGGTCCCTATACTACTAGTGTAAACCCTTATTGTTATTAGTACAACTCCCTTATTATATTGTTGTGCCCATGTAGTCCCCATATTGTTATTATTGTGCCCCATAGAAGCCCATTATTGTTATTATTCTTCCCTTACATTATTATTGTTATGTCGGCTCTGATTATATTATGACCCCTTAGACTCCTATATATAGAAAGGAAATCTTGTCATTTGTATCATCCAAGAATTGTTCATTTGTGTAATGTAAAGGAGGTTGCCCCCTCGAAGAGGCTGAATTCTAAGGTTTTTATCTTTCTTTTCTATCTTTTTGTGAGTTGGTTTCATAACATTTGGTATTAGAGCCGAGATTCAAAGCGATTTCTTCTCAAATGAGTTTTTTTTTTAGCTCCTGAAACTTTGTAGCGAAATAGTTATAGTGAAAATTCCACGATGACCTGTTTGGAGCAGTGAAACCAGGTCTGAATTTTAGATCTTGTCTCACTATATTTTCAGAGATATAATCTGAGACCTTTAGGGTTTATGCAATCTCTCGAGTTACATCCTAAATAGGTGACCTTGGGAAAATCGTCATAACATTCTCTCTGAGAATCAAATTGAAATTTCGTAAGAAGTTGCAGAAAGAGGATGGACTTTAGTTTCTATGTATTGGTTTTAGGTCCTAAGGTTACACTAGTAGTATAGGTACCTAACAACATAGTCGTCAAGTTATCTAATATAAAGAAACAATGGCAATGCATATAACTATAGATTACTATCATTCATGACTATTCGACACATGTGAATATGGCTACACTAATAAACTAAACTATATCATGAGTGTAACCATAAAATCAAAAGACATGTACATAAACCTAATGTATATAAACCTAATGCATATAACAGTCCTTGACTTACATACTTTCATAACAAACATACAATACCGATAAGATGATATGCTCTTACCCCAAATTCCGAAGCTGCAATTATTATGTTAATCTACATCTCCTGTTCTATCTCAGCCAACACATTAACATCATAACATACCAATATCACCATGATGACCTAAATTGCATACCATGACTTCACAAGGCATGTTTGACCTATTATCCAGGAATAACTATAACTAAGGCCATACATGCATGACAACTACATATAGATATATAACACTTGAGTTCCAAATCATATGCATATCATTCTAGCTTGGGTCTAGTCAACAATGCAAGTCCATATCAACAATACACGCTATGACCTCATGCATGACAACAACCATTACTCCATTGTGCACATTGCCACATGCAACCATTAACATGCATAAGCAATGTCTAATCAACTACATATACACATGAACAAATGTAGTTGATCATAAGTGATCAATTCTTGTAACCAACCTACAAGACTGATACATGTAATCAAACAACCAAGAATGCAACCTAACAAACAAGGATGTAATCAGGATGCATATAATCATGTAAACATTCATATACTTCTGACGATGCATCCCACAAAATCAACATCAATTTCCTCATGACACCCTTAATACAACCATGGTCAACATGATGCAATGCAACAAGCACATGGAATGCAAGGGTAAGAAACACACATGAAACTAGCATGCATGCATACTAAACAACTTCACCCAAGGAGTGCACAACCACATTCTGATACCACTCTGTAACACCCCCTCCTCCCAGGTCCACCACAATAACCAGCCAGCTAGGAAAACATATGATGGGAGAGGTTACTAAGGGATTCAATCTCCTAGGTGACCTTAAGGAAATGGATTTGATGGAACATATCAAACAACCCATCCACATCAGAAAAACACCCTTCGGATACATGTCATCCACTTAGACAGCCTGTCTTTGAGTCCCACTAATGATGTAATCCATTTTAACCGAGAGCCGCTCTCACACTATAGGAAATACAATGACCAGCAACTCAAAGTCTCTCTCATAGGCCTCTGTGCTAGCGAATGTGGAATTTTCTCAGCATACCTGTGCCAGCGACCCCGAGATTTGAGCCACTTTTCTAGCCCAAAATCCTAGACTCTGCCCAGAACTTGCTACAACCTTCAAAATCCATCAAAGATGTGATAACAATGCTGATAAATAAAAAATAAATCTCAAGACTAGGCTTGAGCATCCCTAATCGAGATTGAAATTATGTCAAATACTTGGCATCAATGCAACTTATAGGTCTAGGATACAAGACAAAGCATAACTGACTGAAAGAACTTATGAAACATAACTAGAAGGATCACCCCCTTCTCCATTAAACTACTATATCATTAATTAGGTCTTGAATCCATCCATTTAACAATTACAAGTAAATGCATGAAATAACCATGACATGAGCCAATCATTAAGCATGTTTATAACCAAAATTAAATCATATAAATATCAGAGATGTGAAAGCCATTAAATCCACATATAAACAAGTAAAAAATTAAGAGAAATTAGATTTTATTAATCATAGGCAAATTTGACCAGGTTTGGGAATGTACCACCCAGCCATAGACATGGCTGACCAAATCTCTCTTTGACCCAATCACCCCCATGCCATATTCCAAGCATGAATGTGGGATCTCATAGAACAACCAATCCAAGAACAGTTAAGGGAATCCATAGGTTAAACCACCTCCACCCTCACTAAACCATGATCACACCAAAACTGGTGCTCCAATAACAACCGAACCAAACTTGGAATGCCATCCAGAATCCATCACTATCCTTGAGGAATTTTCATCTCCTTGTATCTCAGGCCTTACCGCAATCCAATCCTGGATCAATAGGCCTTAAACTAACACCGCTCTCTCAAGCTTTACCATAATCCAAACCTATATCGCTAGGCCCTAAACTGAGACTTGTCCCTCAATCTTTGCCATGTATCTTGCCAAAACCAGTCAAGGGATTACTAGGCCTTTGAGAATGATCATTGAAACCACCTCCATCCCGCATTCTGAAATCCATATGGAAAACAAAAGCTCAAAACTGAAATAAACATCCCAACATCATGGCATCCAGAAAAAGGTAAAGCTAGGCTGAAAACCAATGTCATAACACAAAAAAAACATGCCACCAACAACAAGAGAACCAGACACCAACATGTGAATCCGAGCATGTCCAAACTAGCTAGGAAATCATAAATGAAAAAGGTTACCTGCAAGTATTCTTATTGAATTTACTTGAATCCTCCTTCCTTCCTTGATCCTTGCTTTGCTTCCTTTCCCTTTTCTTGCTTTCCCTTCCTTGATCTAAGGCTAGATTTCTCTAAGAAAACTCTGAGTGACCAAGAGTGTGTGAAAGAGAGAGAGAGAGAATAACAAGAGAGATTCAAACTTGAACTCACGAAAGGTTACACTAACAAAGCTTGAGGCAAGAGCCTGGAAACTGATCCTCAAAAGCCTTTTTATGAATGAGGCCTCTCTTTTTTTCATTTTCCATTATTTTCCTTCAATTTCCTCCTCACATGCAACATGTGACCTTTCACCTTAATTTTCTCCTAATTTTCTTTATTTTCATAAATAAATGTGCCAAAAATGCCATTTTTTCCCTTTTAATGCCTTAGCCTTAGCCTTTTCCAATTTCCTTAGCCAAAACACACATCCGGTGATTCCCACTAGGATATTGTTGCCCAACATTTTGATTGGAATACATTTCCCTTACTCGTGGTCTTATTTTTTCCCCTTTTAACTTTTATTACATGACATTTTCATGAGGGTTGTTACATGCACATTGATGGAATCATTGTCCCTCACACCTTGATTGATCTTGGGGCTGCCAGCAATGTGACTACTAAGAAAACCATTCTCAAACAAAATATCCAATGATCTTTGAGAAAGACCTCAACAGTGTTGCAAGTTACAGATAGGTCCACAATGTCCCCTGAGGGAGTTGTTGAGGATGTAATGGTGTCTATTGATTCCTGGGAGTATCTTGCTGACTTCCTAGTTCTCCAACCTAAGATCAAATTCAATAGAAATCTTATCATCCTTGGAAGACCATGGCTAGCCACTATTGATGCTTACATAAGTTGCAGAGTTGGGAACATGACCATTAAGAATGGACATTTTCTCAAATAGTTGGTATGGTACCCTCCTTCTCAACCATCCCTAGATCATGAATCACCCCTATGGTTGGAAGAGCAGGAGGAATATGAAGTATATCATACCACATCCCATCCAATTTGTATCCTAAATACTATTATAGGAGGGGGGAAAACTGATGAAGATGACCTCATTGACCAAATCCTCCAAACCATCCCCCCAACACCATGCCTCTTGATGAGCTTGTGAAGGAATCTGAGGGTAATCCTTGGATTGTGTTATGCCTAGTGGACCCAAGTCCTACTCATGTCAAAGTGGTATAATTTGGTCCATCTAAAACCTTTAAGATCAACCCCTCTCTCTTAGCCAACCTAGAAGAGAAGTTGTATAACATGCTGAGAGAGCACTTAGATGTCTTTCCCCGAAGCTATAAAGATATGAAGGGAGTTCATCCTTCATTGTGTACTCATCACATCTACACCAAGGAAAGATGCAAACCAATTCACCAACCTCAGAGGATAATGAACCCAACCCTCAAAGACATAGTCAAGGAAGAGTTGCAGAAGTTGTTGGATGTAGGGTTCATTTACCCCATCTATGTGGATTAAAGAGAGATAAAAAAGTCACTAAAAAAGGCTATTTATCTTTACCTTTCATTGATCAAGTCTTGGATGGTCTTGTAGGGAAGAAGTTCTTCTCTTTCCTGGATGGATTTGGTCATTACAGTCAAATCCAATTTAGCCTAGAGGACAAAGTTAAAACTACATTCACTTTTCCTTGGGGTACCTTTTCTTATAGGGTCCTTCTTTTTGGATTATGTAATGCCCGTGCCACTTTTAAAAAGCCAGTTCTACCATCTTTTTTGAGCTATTCCATGAATATGTAGAGATATACATGGACGATATGATACCCTATGGGTGTAACTTCTTGGAGGCTCTCTCTAACCTAGGGAGAGTCCTAAATAAGTGCATTGAAATGAACTCTCTCTTAGTCCTGAGAAGTGTGAATTCTTGATGAATTTAGGGACTATCCTTAGCCATTCAATATCTCAATAGGGCATACAAGTGGACCGAAGAAAAATTTCCATCATAAAAAAGGTCCCTACTCAAAAGCAGAGGGGTGTTAAGATCTTTTTGAGCTTAGCTAGATATTATAGGAGGTTTATCAAAGACTTCAGTAACGTAGCCTCACCATTGTTTTGATTTCTGACCAAGGACTCTAAATTTTATTGGTCAATTAGCTTCCAAGAGGCCCTAGAGATCCTGAAAGGCAAATTGACTACTGTACCCATACTTAGAAGCCCAAATTGGGCTCTTCCTTTCTGCATCCATGTTGATGCATCTGAAAAAGCTATAGGAGAAGCTCTAGGATAGATAGATGACAAGTTTCCTTATGCCATTTACTTCATTAGCAAAAATATGTCTAAGGATGAATTGAATTACATTGTAACTAAGGAACTCCTAGTTGTTTTCACTCTCTAAACAAGTTTAGACACTACATCACTGGATATTAAACCTTTGTGCATACTAACCATGTAGCTATCAAGTACTTAATGAACAAGCCTGATGTGAATGATAGAATTATTTGATGGTTTCCTCTGTTATCACTCAGGTTTTCCTAGAAGTTGTGTAAGAGGAAAGTATACCCGAGGTAACCACAAACCAACCTTTTAGATGCAGAATCTAGCTAATCTGCATCCAGAGAGGGCTCTCTCTTTATGATTTATATTTGTTCTTGGAAGGTTTTAGGCTAGTTATAGATTCAAGAGTTTGTTTTGGGAAAATGGTGGAATCCACAAACTAAGGGCAAGATTGAGAGCTTTCAGTCCATTGGGCTATGGAGTCAAAGGATGGCTTTACTGGATTTCTATTTTAAGCACAAGATGGTATTACAGGGCAAGATAGCTAGACAGAGAACAATCCTTAAAATTTAAAGTGGATGGGATGAATTTGAAG
>APFE030570835.1:40071-64542 GCA_000404065.3 Pinus taeda
GGGTGTGAGGAGGGCTAAGACCTAGTGAATGAGGCTAAGGAGTGATTAAGGTGGTTGGATTTTGTTCGAGGATGGAAGAATCACGGTTGCACAAAGATGTGGAAATTAGGTCAAGTTAGAAAAGAGTGGCAAACGATGGGGAGAAATCTGAGTTAGGGGGTTGGAGTAGGTTATCTAATGGAGTAAGGGTAGGTAGGAAGGTATCACAGGTGTTCTGCACACTATTCTCCAAAACTGACCAAACAAAGACCATGCAAACCAAAGATCTAGCTATTTTGACCTATTTTGACCTAGAAACCAGCAACCATGATGAACGGAAATTTATTGGTAGAAAATCATGTAAGATAACTATGATAACTAACCAAGAATGGATTCAAGCATGTAATCACAACTGGTACCAACTTTTGCAGCTAAGAATCTAACACTAGCAATTGCATGAAGAAGAAAGAATAGTGTTTTTGTGGTAGCAAGGACACCTTGGTCTCAGCTCATGGTCCCAAGGAGGGAGAGGTGAGATTGAGGGTTTCTTGATGGCCTTTTTTGAAGATATTTTATATTACCAACCTATCAAATCAATATGAAACATGAAAATCTATTTCAATCGTCAAAAATGACCTAGTTAACCAAGCAAGATTTTAATCTACTAGCAGAAATTATTCTATGAATACAACAAAAACATATAACAGTACACAGAGGAGGTCCTGGCACTTGGGATGGGCCCAAACCCAAGAGCTATAGGCTCCTAAGAAGAAGCTCAGAGATGATGCAAAATGAAACTGATCTCCATTACTCAGAAAATAACCATGTCACAAAAATGTTTACAACAAAAGCTCCCAAATGAGATCAAAAGTAGAGCAGCACTAAAGTGCGAAATACAAATGTTACAAAAGTAAAATACAAAGGCTGGAAGCCTTCATTCTTATGCACTATGAGGACCTCTAACAACCCTCCTTAACTCAAGGGGCTTGGCTTCTCAAACTGCAAGTAATCAGTCACTTTACAAAAGCTGCTCGGCTGCCATTGGGAATCATCATTGGTGACCTACTGAACTCCGAGCTGATGGTGGACAATTCAAGGAAGGGGCCATTTAGTGCAGGAGACACCCTTCCTACAAATCCTCATCCTTATTCCCTCGTATTTGGCTATCAGCTGGCTCATAAATGCTTGACCTTGGTCCAAAAGTTGTCCAAAAATCTACAATAACCACGTATTAGACTTTATGATCAAGTGACTATTCTCATTCATTCAATTAACATAAATATACACAAAAGCATACATAAACTATGAAGAATGGTGGATTAATCGAGAATAATAGGAAAAATGAGTCCAATAAGTTACCCATTTTTGGGGCTCATCATCACCCCCCTGCTAAAAGGGTTGCTCATCCTCTGAGTAACTAATCCAACTCATCATCTTTGATTGCCTTGAATACCTCTAACATCTCAGGTTTCTGAGGTGATGTCTTCCTTTCAGTCATGAAATCCTACTTTTCTCTCCACTTCCTCCCACTGCCTATGCTCCTCTTCTTCTTTGACCCCTTCAAACAGTCCTAAAAGCAAGGGAGGACTGAACTTTAGGCCAATCCAGTTGGCTCGCAGATTTTGCATTGACTGTTTGTAGAGTGGTACTCTTGCCAAGGCCTCCCTCATCCTTGTTGGGGAGTGGTATTCTCTTATTTTCAGACTGTGGGATAGTGTGTTCCACCTCCTTGTGCAAGCATGAACGTAGTTATCCCCCAACAGTCTTTCCATGTCCTCAAAGTGAGCAATGGCTTGAGCTTGTCATTCAATGTAATCTGGTAGAACCTAAGGGTTGTTGGCCAAGTGCTGATGGGCATATATTAAGGCTAAGGGATCCTTTGGTTCTGCTCTGATCATGAGTGGCTCACTTAGCTCCCTGTTCATAATATCTTGAATCTCTGCTGCTCTTTTTTCCTCATGATTTAACCAAGAGACCATGGCCATAAGTTGCACATCACCCAATGCAGCATTGGGGTCCCACAGATTCATGTTTGGAAGGGCCAAGTTGTGTAAATAGAATTCTGATAACTTGGCCTTATCTTCTGCTGAGCTACTATCGCACAAAGCCACGAATTGATGGTAATTTTGAAATGAAATGGTGCCCCTTTGGGCCAAGGTGTTAATCTGGAACTGCAACCATTGATCTTTAAGATATAAGGCATATGACTTGGCAAGTTGCCTACATTGCAAGGTTTCTACTACCCAGCTGGCCATGCAGGCCAATTGGGATTCTTTCTCTTGTACCTGTTTCTTTAGAAACTGTATTTCCGCTACTGCTTGTGACTCCTTCTCCTGTAGTTGTTTTGTTAGCGCCTCAACCTCAGCATGCAGCCTGTCCTCTCTTTACTATTCATTAGGGTTTTTTTTGTCTACTGGAGGCCTTTCCTGCTACTGTTGTTCTCCCAAAATGGAGGGCCTATCTTCCCTACGACTTCCCTGTAGTTGCAGCTGCTGTTTCAGTAGCTCATTCTCTTCCTATAGTTTGGCCCTTTGACTGCTTTCCACATGCCTTACCATGGCCAATTCTTTTCTTGATTCCTTGATGTTCTTCGAGGTGGCCTATGTCTACCACACCCTTGGACTTGGCAATCCTCATCCAAGTGTGAGTCCTAACCCTTTCTTCTTCCAATGCAAAGAAAAGTGGCACTGAAAATTTCTGGGGAATTATCTTCCTGGCTTCTAACAGGTTATAGTATGAGCCCAAGCTAGGTTGGGCGTTTGGTTCCAGTATTTCCTTTGTCTTCTCTTCTTCATGTGATGGTTTGGCTTCCTTTTCCTTTTCCTTTTCTTGGCTTCTAACAGGTTATAGTATGAGCCCAAGCTAGGTTGGGGGTTTGGTTCCAGTATTTCCTTGGTCTTCTCTTCTTCATGTGATGGTTTGGCTTCCTTTTCCTCCCTTAGCTTAGTTAGAGTTTCCTGTAGAGATGTCTCAGCTTCCTATAGAGCTGTCTTTGAGTCCACCAACCTAATTTTCTCTCTCGAGGTGGAGGTTTTTTGGCTTCCTCGTTCATTGGTGATGGATATCTTTGCAGGAGACTCTTATTTTGGTTTAGGTGTTGTGTCCTCAATGACAATTGGCGCTTTTGATTGAGGCTGGGGTCTGCCCACTTTGATCCGTGTGCTCCTCATTGCTTTAAAGTACATGGAGGTTTGCCTTTTTCTCTTCTCTTTTTGTTTTGGAGGTGTTCTTAAGGTAGCAAGCACATCTGCTGCATCCCTTGCCAATATCTCAAGTGATTTCTCCTCTTGCTATTCTTTTTCCCTGCTTCCTGTAGAAGTCCCTGTGTCAATTATTTTTGTCTGTGTTGCTATTATTTCAGGATGTGTCTTTTCCTTTTGTTTCTATGTGCCTTCTTTGGCTGTGATAGCATTCATTTGGGGTTTTTTAGCCCTCTCTCCTCTACTCTGCATTCTCTTTTCTCTTGGTGTTTGTGCTGTTGTTTCCTTCTCTGTTTTAGGCTCAGCAATCTGGCCCATTTCTCTTTTTTCTTTTTCTTCTTGTTGTGCTTAAATGTCCTATGTTCCTTCACCATTGGTTTTCTCACCTTCTTCAGTGTGTTATCCTTCCTCACTGCTGGATGGGGTGATGTTTTCGGCCAAAATTCTAATATTGTCATCCCTAGACATGTTTCGAAAGATTTCCCAAGATATGGGGAAAGTGTAGGTGTGCAGGGCATCTTCCACTAATAGTTTGATGAGCCCGTGATGGGCCAACTGATCTGGGATCCCTTCATTCAATTTTGTACCACATTCAATTAGTGACTGAAGAAGAAAATAGGGAATGCTAAGTTCTTGGATGGAGGTAAATCAATTCCATGTGTTAGTTCACACAACAACCTGAAATGATAACCATAGATGATGCTAAATCTTCCTTCACATGTAATGTACTTTATGATTTGGAAACTGACTTCACTCCTGAGAGGAGGCAAGCTGGTTCTCCTAACCCTATTTTTTTCTTCTACAGGATGTTCCTCGGGTAGAAAGAATGTTTTCTTGGCAGCTTGGCCCAATGACCTCTCTTCTTTGCTCCAAGGGAGCCCTAATGGCAGACTAGTAACTCAACTGATGAGCTCAGGGGTAAGTTCTAGGGTCAAACCCCTAAAACTAACTGTGACATGTGCCTTTGATTGAGGTCTCAGGGACATTAAAAATTCCTCAGTTATCTCCTCATCACGACCCTAAATTTTTTCAAAGAATGACATCCAATTGGCTTGGGTAAAAAGGTCCACCACCTCAGGATGCTTGTGCAGTTTGCTAGAGTCTGAGGGTTCTTTCTTTATGAATCCCCCTGGCATGGTGAGAGTGTTCTTTTCTATGTTTTAATCAAAAAATGGAATGCTATTTATGGTTTCCCCCTAAACTCAAGAAGGAATTTCTCGGGTGTCAAATATCAATTAGCAAAGATTCCATGGTTTTAAGACCGCTGTTACTTAGAACTCGACTGTCTGTTTATGGAAGGTAGAATTTTGTTTCTACAGACAGAGTACAGAGATCAAGTTTTCTTCTCAACACATAGATAGATATGAAAATTCAACATTTTCATACACAGGCTAGCCTCCACAACTGCATATATCTTCCCTACAGGAGAATTTTAAAAAGAGGAAACGTGGAGGAGAATTTTGATGCAGAAACAACTGGGAAACCCACTGCAATACACAGGCAAACGTTTTACTTCCAACACACAGGCAGATTTTTCCTCTAGTTTTGATGTTGTTCAATTCACCATCTTTGCAAAACATACCATGCATAGAGGAGTTTTTTCGAGCCTACCTCGTTTGGAGCTCCAAATTCGACGAAGAAAATTCCTAGGCTTCCCTGCTCCGGAAAGTTGTGCAGTCTTTCCTGTAGAACTCTTCCTGTAGAAGACCCCCAAATTCCTGTAGAATGTTAGTGTGCCTCTAAGCAAGCTTGATACATGGGAGATTTTCGAAAACAGGTAGAAAAACCGGTGGAGGACAACTAGTTAATAGTTTTTGGAAGCGGAGGATGCGTACTCCAGTCGAGGACATTTCAAGTGCAAAATGAACATAAGGTGGTGTGAGTTTCAGTCGAGCATCTTTTAACTATGGCGTGATTTGTGGTGAGGGAATGAGGTGGCTAGACCGAACCATTGATCTGACATCACGGACATAATTTCTCTACGTGTTTTTGACTGCCATCACCTCCCCTCTGCCGTTAACCATCGCCACCACTACCAGTCCCAACGATTTCTCCCTGAATGGACACTCCACACGTGCTGGATGCACATCTTGTCAGCAATTTTGAATGTAACTAGGCTCGTTTGGATCCCATGAGGCTATGTAACTGGCCAAGGGTGGCTAGTTGACTAGCCACCGATTCCATTCAATCCGAACCATTTCCATAGGCATGCAGCTTTTAGAATATAGTTTATGCAATTGACAAATGAGTTTAGGAACTTACCTGTGTGGTCACGCCGCGTTCTGTAGACTTCGGGTCTTGGAACCACTGCTTCATTTGCTGCTACTTCATGCACGGGTGTTGGAACCCATTCCTTCATTCGTTGATGCTGCATGCACAGGTTTTGGAACCCATTCCTTCGTTTGTTGTCACTACATGCACATGTTTTGCTTGGCTTCGGCTACTGATGATATTCTCACATTCTAGATGAGCCCCTTGCATGTTTCCTTTGTCTTTTTCAGCTATCCCTGTCTCCAGAGTATGTCTTCCAAAGGGATCAGCTGCTATAGGATTCCTGTGGGATGTCCTGTAGCTGCTTCTCCTCCTGGGATGCAATCTAAAATGAGCAGGGTTATACTGCTGACGAGGGATTCGGCTGATGAGGAGTCCAGATGGAGATTGATAGGTATGGTGAGCGAGACACTACTGCTTGATTTGTCACTAAAAGTTCTTGCTAGCAGTATGAAGAAAACAATTTTTTTTTCTGTGACTGTGCAGGAACAAATAACAGGATGGGTGCAACGGAGGTGTAAAGATATGAAACAGGGTGACATATGGTGATGGATGGAAACATGGGTGCTTGTAGGCCTAACAGGAAGATTCCAACCATTAGATTCTCTCCCCAGATCAATTATGGCCTATCTGAAGGTTCTACAGGATCTTCCTGTAGAAGACATAGAACTTCCTGTAGAAGATACAAAACTTCCTGTAGAAGGCCCAGACTTCCTGTAGAAAGTGAAATCTTAACCTGAATGTGATAAAATATTAGGAAAGGGGAGTGGTCATGGAGGAAGCGTTTGTGAGGGATGCTTGCAGCCTGGTGTTGACCTCTGTCCTTGTTTTGTGCGACCCTCCTTACCTGCGATGTCCTCCCTACAACCTGCAATTATTCAATAGAAATTAGGTCTATTCCTTGTTTTTTTTCTTTGTCTTTTCTTTTTCCTCTTTTTTTTTTGAGAGAGAGACATCTAGGGTGCCTCCAGGAGGTTTTCACCCTCATTGTCTACCCCGGGCACCTCTAAGAGGTTTTTACACTTTTTTTTTTTTTTTTTTTTTTTTTTTTTTTTTTTTTTTTTTTTTTTTTTAATGATCAAGGTGTGGGTGCAGTAGAGACAGGGCCCTACTCCACTACCAGCACTGATTTGTCTAGTGTTTCAATGAACTCCTACTTAGAAAGGGGCTTCATGTAGATTTTCAATTGATGCCCATTGAAAAGCATAGGGATGGCTTCTTCATCAATGGTCCTCATAAGGACTGAACCATTGTCGTTGTATTTTTCCACTATATATGGTCCCAGCCACCTTGTCCTCAGCTTCCCCTTGAAATCCTTGTACCTCGAGTCATATAATGGTGCCCAATCTCCTTACTGAAATTTCTTTTAGTTAAGGTGTCGGCCATGCCATATCTTTCTCTGGAGTTGGACCACTTCTGAGTGGAGGAGGGCCTGCATTCTCTATTCATCCAATCCATTGAGCTATAGTAACATTTCCTGTTGTGCATGCCTGAGGTCTAGGTCTAGCTGAGCTGCCAATCTCAATGTGTTGTACTTGAATTCTATAGACGGCAAAGCCTTCTTCCCGTAGACCAGCTCATAAGGTGTGAAACTTGTTATAGTTTTCCAAGTGGTGTTGTAGGCCTAGGTGGCCTCAACCAAGTGATCTGCCCAATCTTTTCTACTGCTGCTCACCACTTTAGTCAAAATCTCTTCCAAAGCCCTATTAGTGACTTCTACCTACCCATTTTCTTGTGAATGATAAGGGGTGGAGGTTTTGTGCTTGATCTTGTGATGAGTGAGTAGGTCTTCAATCAGGTTAGAGGTGAACTGACTTCCTTGATCTGTGATTAATTCTCTTGGGTAGCCAAACTTGTAGAAGAGATTTTCCCTCAAAAACTCAACCACTTTTTCTTCTGTCGCTCCCTTGATTGCCATTGTCTCTGCCCACTTTGTCAGGTAGTCCATGCACATAATGATGTAAGACTTTTGCTTTGAAGGAGGATTGATAGGACCCACAAAGTCCATGCCCCACTTCTCAAATGGCTCAAAAGTCACTTGAGGTTGGAGGGGCATTTCATCCCTCGGAGTTGGTGTCCCCATCCTCTGACACCGGTCACATTGGCTTATGTATCTTCTAGCATCTTGATGAAGAGTGGGCCAATAGTAGCCTACCTGTAGAATTTTGAAGGCGGTCCTCCTTGCTACAAAGTGACCTCCACATGGTCCACCATGACAAGTTAGGAGGATGTCAAAAACTTCCTCCTCCCTGACACAACGCCTTAAGATCTGATCTGGGCCAAGTTTAAATAGGTTGCACCCAATCCAAGTCAATGGGGCACTTTTCCTCACGATTTTGCTCTTCTCTTTTGAGGATAGGTGTGGAGGGAACTGTGCTGAAACCACATAATTTGCTATATCAGAAAACCATGGAGAGAGAACTGAAATAGAAAATAGGTGTTCATCTAGCATTTTATCATCTACCGTCCCTTTTTCACCTGCAGGCAAATCTAATCTAGACAGAAAATCAGCAACAACATTTTCCTTTCCTGGCTAGTCAACAATGGTCAAATCAAATTGCTGCAATAATAGTAATGATCTAATGATATGAGCATTTACATCAGGTTTATTCATCAAATACCTAATCGCAGCATGATCAGTGTGTACCAATGTTTGATAACCAGTGATGTAGTGTCTGAACTTGTTTAGGGACTGGATTACAGCTAGGAGCTCTTTTTCGGTCACAGTATAGTTTAATTCCGCCTTGGACAGGTTTTTGCTGACAAAGTATATGGCATATGGTAGCTTCTCTTCAAATTTTCCTAAGGCTACCCCTATGGCTTTGTTCAAGGCATCAGTGTGGATGTGGAAAGGTAGGGCCCAGTTTGGACCTCTCAAGATTGGGGCAGTTACTAGCTTATCTTTCAACTCATCTAGAGCCTCTTGATAGTTGTTATTCCATATAAACTCAACATCTTTCCCCAAAAGAATGAATAATGGTGAGGCTAGCTTACTAAAATATTTAATGAATCTTCTATAATATCCTGCTAAGCCTAGAAAACTCTGAACATCTCTTACCTTTTGAGGAGGCGGAACTTTTTGGATGATAGCAATTTTGTTAGGATCCACTTGTAATCCTTGTTGAGAAATGGTATGACCTAGCACGGTCCCTTCAGTCATCAAGAATTCACATTTTTCAGGACTGAGGGACAGGTTCATTTCAATACACTTGGTTAAAACTTTTCCGAGGTAAGTTAATGCTTCTTGGAAGTTGGACTCGTAAGGAGTAAAGTCATCCATATAGATTTCCACTGAATCATGAACTAGCTCTACAAATATGCTCAGTACTACTCTCTAGAAAGTGGTAGGGGTGTTACATACCCTAAAGGAAAGGACCCGGTAGGCAAAGGTACCCCATGGACAAGTGAAAGTGGTCTTATCTTGGTCTTTTAGGCTGATTTGGATCTGATTATACCCGCTGAACCCATCTAGTAAAGAAAAGAACTTCTTCCCTGCCAGCCCATCTAACACTTGATCTATGAAAGGCAAAGGGAAATGGTCCTTCTTGGTGGCTTTGTTAAGTTCTCGATAATCTACGCAGATTCTCCACTTCCCATTTTTCTTGGGCACAAGCACCAGAGGAGAAACCCATTCACTGTCAGAGATGGGGTAGATGAATTGTGCATCTAGCAACTTTTGTAATTCCTCTTTAACAATATCCTTAAGGGCTGGATTCATTCTCCTCTGAGGCTGCCTGGCTGGTTTACAATCCTTTTTACTGTAAATGTGATGGGTGCAAACCGAAGGGTGGACTCCTTTCATCTCCTTATAGCTCCAAGCGAAAGCATCCAAATGGCAGTTTAGAAGGCTATACAAATCCTTTTCCTGAGAAGGGGATAGGGATAAGCTGATCTTCAAGGTTATTTCAGGGCCAAATTCCACATTCTTAACTCTAGGAGAGGTCGGATCAGCCACACAGAGGTCTACTACAGCGCTGGCTTGGATACCTTCCACCAACTCTTCTAATGGTAGCACACTAGGAGGCGGGTTTTGAATCAAATTCTCAATCAGGTCATCCTCGGTTTGAGGGCCTCCCTGGGTGGCTTCCACTGTGCACACTTGTGTAGAGTAGACTTCATCCTCATCTCCCTCCTCTAGCCAGAGAGGTAAGTCATGTTCTAGTAGAGGTTGGGCAGGAGGATATAGGACTAATTGCTTAGACATAGGTTGATTCTTGATGGTCATGCTCCCAGCTCAACAACTGATGTAAGCATCCACAGTAGCTAACCAAGGCCTTCCCAAAACGAGGGGATATCCAGTGAGTTTTTCCTTTGGCTGTGTTATCACTCAGGTTGTCCCTAGGCTCCTATTTAGGGATACGGCCGAGGTAACCACAAACCAATCTTTGGATTGCAGGTTCTAGCCCACTTGCAATCAGAGAGGGCTCTCTCTTAATGATTTAACTTTGTTGATGATTTTAGGCTAGCTTTTGGCTCAGGGGTTGTTTGTTTGGGTTTGGATGGAAGGTAGGATTCTCAAGAAAAGAGGCAAGGTAAGGTGTGATAAGTTTCAAACCATTGGGCGTGGAGTCATGGATTAAGGCTTACTAGTGCGTCTTCTTGGTCATAAGAGGATTAAGGAGCGAGATAGCCACACATGAGACAATTATCAATCTACTGAATGGATGGAATGATAAAAATCAGAGATGAAAGGAAAAGGAGAATCATTTCATCATACTGAAAAAGAGGAGAAGTGGATGAATGATGATCTAGGAGTAGTTAAGAATTCCTAAATTCTCATTCATATGTGAAAGAAACAGCGTAAACAAGATCATTTAAGTATACATTCTCATAGCTATTTCTGATGAAAACATAGAAAAATGCAGAAATTGAACTTAAGGTGTAGTTAAACAAATCTTAAGCTATTCTTTTTTCCTGCAATTTAGTTGGTGGAATGGTGGAAAAATCATGAAAATTAACAGAGGTGAGAAACACTTTTTGAATCATGTAGAAGCACAAGAATTCGGTAATCACTCCTTGGCCAATTGAACACATCAAGCAGTTTCGAGATCCATGCTTTTAGCAATCTTTGATTATAGAAAGTATGACAGTTACAGTGCGAGTCTTGGCTTGGAGAAAATGCTGAGAAGAAGAATTAAGCAATGTCTTCGACTCACTAACTAGCCAACCAACCAACCCGTCACTACATCACTCAGGGTGGTATATATAAGCAAAATATTAGAAGGTCATTCATTACAATTGACCTAAACAGGTCTGCTGAAGATCTTTTCTAAAACCTAAGTGTTACTGGAATTAAATGCAGGTAAGTCTTTTGGGCCGCTCTAGAGGCAGATGAATCGAAAGGAGTGCCATTGTGGCCCTTGGAGGCTCGATGTGGTGCTGCTGGAGTAACTGTGCTTCGGGATCTGTAGCTCTGTTCTGGTGCAAGGTAAATGCGCAATGATTATGATTTGAGGGCGTTTGAGTGGCTTCGCCCTCTTTCTTTGACTTTGCTGGAAGGTATTAAATGTTATCTTGCTTTGGGCCGCTGCTTAAGATTTTCACTGATACTCTTTTCCGCTACATTGATGGCTTCCGCCGTCTGCTGATATTCTTTGACACGCTTGTTAGCTGAAGATTTGATCTGATACACTTTAATCTCTGTCATTGGTCCTTTGTTGTCTTTAAACCGGATCAATTTGGCACGATCGGGCGATTTCGGGCCTTTTCAGCGCAAAATGGGCCAAGGAATCAAAAGATTCCCCGAAACGGCCTATTTCCCATAGCGATGCATGATTAGCGCTTCGCGCATCGAAAACTGCCTCTGTTTCTTGTTCTGGAGCTCGAAAGTGCGATTTCTCTTCCTGCGTGAATTTTCGGCTTTCTGGCTGCTGATGTCAGCTGTATGGCGGATGACGTCAGCCTGCGGTGGGTTCTTGGTACAGAAGTGACATGGCGGGGTGCTGATACTGAAGGCGATGAGATGAACTTCTCCGATGCGATCGCAATATCGCATCGGCGGGAATGGGAAGGTGCTTAGTTGGGCATTTTGGCGCTTGCGACCGTCGATCAGCGATATCACGATATCGCGTCGGGTGACAACAGATGGGTCATAACTTGCATGGAGAGGATATTGCGATCTGGGTTTACTAAGATGTGTGGAGTGTTAAGGAAGTTGGCAAGAGGTTTGTTTCGGTCGGAGGGAGTGAGTAAGCGGGTCTAGAAGGCATTTGAGGCTTCGGAAGGAGTCCGATAACCTAAAAAGGGATTTTATATTCTGGAAGGAGTCCATTGTATTTGGAAGATGGTTTGAAGGGGCAGCATGAGGTTTCTTTCTAAGTTTCAGGTAAACTGAGCAATTTCCCGGGGGTACTTATGGTTATTTTTCAACCAGGGGGAGGGATATTTACATAGAGGATAATTTACATAATTTTAATAGGGGGATGGGAAAATATAGGGAGCTAAATAATAATGTCAGTGGTTAATATGGAGATGTTGAGAAAGCGCTAAGTTTAGGAGATCTTAGGCTGTTATGAGGGGACAAAACCTTTTAGAGAAAATATGGAATATCTTTGGGTAAAGCAGATCTTCACCCAAGCTAGTGCTATGAAAATGATGGAATTTAAGAGGTATCAAGCAGATCTTGACCTCTTTTGGGGAAATTAGTTAATGATTGGGGGAGGTGGAGAGAGGGAGTTAGTTATATCTGTTTTTGAGCTTCTCGCATAGAATTTCCTGCTAATTGTGTCCTGAGTAAAGATGACACCTGGAAACCTGGAACTGATCAGCAATTAAGATTCAGCAACCTCAAAACTACCTACCCAGCTTACTTACCTAAAAAAATTTCTTCTTTTGATTTGGGTGCACTTAGACTTGCAAACCCATCATTTCAATTTTTCTTTTTCATGCTTTCCTATCTACAGACTACCCTTATTTCATCCAAGGGCCCAGATTAAGCTGTTGGGCTCCTTTGATTCTATACCTATCTAAGAATCTGCCAAGATTAAGCTATTTGGATATATTTCCATTCTATATATTCTAAAATAGGAAATTTAAACCTAGGGAGACCAAGATTAAGCTGTTTGGACCTCCCTTTAACTGGAAATTGGCTATACCAGAATAACTTCTCAAAATTTGGAAGGCAGTTAAATGAACTCTGAGTCGCCTTCTTCGCTTGGAGACTGTTAAGCAAATATGGAGCATTGCAGCATGCAAAGTATGACATATTTGGCCTGTAAAAAATGTCAATCATGAAATATGAGTAACCTGCTGCAGCAGGAGGCTAACAGTGGCTCCACTTGGGGATGGTTTCTCCTTGTGAGAAGCCAAGAACAGCAGGTCAAATTGCCTTAGTCTTTAGTTGTTGCTCTGGTTTTGAACGTCTTCTTCCTGATTGTTGGATTGATTTGAACCTTCAGACTTGGTAACATCTCTTTCCTTCGCTTCTGCTGATGTTGAACTGTAAAGCACCGCCTGCTTTCTTCTGCGTGCTCTAGCATTATGGATTCTTACAAAAATAAAAATACTGGTATATACAAATATGTACAAAATAAAACACCATCTGCTCTTTTTAATAAAGAGGATCATTGTAGTGCTTTAGCATTCGGCCATTGACCGGGCCTTCTTCAGCTGTGTTGCCATCTGGAGATTTGAGAAAATAGGTATTATTGCCTTGCACAACGCTGATAATGTATGGACCTTTCCACAGAAAATCGAATTTTGCGTGTTTGCCTTTGTCTTCTCTTCGTGAATCCCATCTTAGAACTTTGTTACCTACCCGGAAATCCTCTACTTTGGTCTTCTTATCAAACATTTTCTTGAGTTTTTCCTGCAGTATTTGAGCTCTGTTGAAGACTTGTTATCTGGTTTGCTGAAGTTGAATGGTTTGATTAACTCTTCTCTGCATGTCATTCGGTTCAGCTTGAGTTTCTTGCAATAATTTGACAGTAGGTATGCCCAGAGATGAAAGGAACTTGGCTTCCATGCCATATACAAGTTCATAAGGGCTCATCCTAATGGATTTCTTGGTGGAAAGTTTGTCTGCCCACAGAGCATTTGTGAGATTCTTGTGCCAGTTCTTCTTGTTTTCTTCCAGCAGTTTCTTTATGATATTGATTAGGCTTTTGTTGGAAGACTCGGCCAAGCCATTACCTTGAGGGTAGTAATCTGTTGAGTGGCCTAAGGTGATGTGGTATTTATGGAAAAAGTTGATGATTTTTTTGGATTTGAAAGCAACAGCATTGTCAGTAATAATTTTCTTAGGGCAGTCGAATCTAGAAAGGATATTGCTCTCAAGGAATTGGATAATGGTGGAGTCATTGGCTTGCCTACAGGGGATGGCTTCAATCCACTTAGTGAAATAATTGGTGGCCGTTAAAATCCACTTGTGTTGGCCTAAGGAAGAAGGATGGATTTCTCCAATGAAGTCAAGACCCCATTGTTGAAAAGGTTTCTCGGTTGAAATGGGCTTAAGGGGCAAGGGCAGTAGTTTTCTTTTCCCTTTAAAGATTTGGCATTTGTGGCATGAGGTAGTAAACTTCTTTACATCTTCAAATAAAGAGGGCCAGTAATAACCAGCCCGTAAGATCTTGTCAGCCGTGGATTTCCAATATAAGTGTCGTCCACAGTCCCCTGCATGGAATTCTTTCATGACGCTGTTAGTTTCATTTATAGTTAAACATTTAAGCATAATAACTTCATGATTTTTCCAAAATAAAGCACCATCTATGACACAAAAGTTTGATGATTTCATCCTTAAAAATATTTTCTTGGTTCTGGACAATCCTGGGGGAGCACACAACTTTAACAATACAAAGCAAATATCAACATACCAAGGGGATTGCATGAAGGTTTCACTGATCTGTGGAGTCGCTAGCTCCGGTTCATCGTCCAGTTGATTAATGTCTAATTCTTGTAAGTTTGTTTCGGACATTAGTTTGGCTAACCCTTGTCCTTTTATGAGCTTAGTGGGCTTTATTTTGATGTCGTATTCAAGGATGCTGGCAATCCATTTGCCTCTTTTGCCTTCCAGTCCCTCTTGAGTTAGTATATCCTTTGCAATGGCATTAGGGACATAGGCAATCACATGGGAGTATAGGATGTACATTCTGAAATCTTTGATGGCTTTGACTAGGGCGTAGGCTTGCTTCTCCATGATCTGAAATTTCAAGGGTGCGTCTCTCAAAACTCGGCTGAAGAAGGAAATTGGCTTCTCGTTGCCCTGATCATCTTTCTGCAGAAGGACAACAACTATAGTGTGTTCGAATGCGAAGGAAAAGATGATAAAATCTCTGTCGAATTGAGGACTGGTAAGGACAGGTGTTTGAGTTAGGGCAGTTTTTATACTCTCAAAATCCTGCTTGGCTTCAAGAGACCATCTTACCTTGGCATCCTTTTTCAGCATGTTGCTCACAACTTTAACAATACAAAGCAAATATCAACGTACCAAGGGGATTTCATGAAGGTTTCACTGATCTGTGGAGTCGCTAGCTCCGGTTCATCGTCCAGTTGATTAATGTCTAATTCTTGTAAGTTTGTTTCGGACATTAGTTTGGCTAACCCTTGTCCTTTTATGAGCTTAGTGGGCTTTATTTCGATGTCGTATTCAAGGATGCTGGCAATCCATTTGCCTCTTTTGCCTTCTAGTCCCTCTTGAGTTAGTATATCCTTTGCAATGGAATTAGGGACATAGGCAATCACATGGGAGTATAGGATGTACATTCTGAAATCTTTGATGGCTTTGACTAGGGTGTAGGCTTGCTTCTCCATGATCTGAAATTTCAAGGGTGCGTCTCTCAAAACTCAGCTGAAGAAGGAAATTGGCTTCTCGTTGCCCTGATCATCTTTCTGCAGAAGGACAACAACTATAGTGTGTTCGGATGCGAAGGAAAAGATGATAAAATCTCTGTCGAATTGAGGACTGGTAAGGACAGGTGTTTGAGTTAGGGCAGTTTTTATACTCTCAAAATCCTGCTTGGCTTCAAGAGACCATCTTACCTTGGCATCCTTTTTCAGCATGTTGCTCAATAGCCTTATTAGCTTGGCTAGATTTGGGATAAATCTCCTCAGGAAGTTGATCTTTCCAAGGAATTCTTGCAATTCTTTTATGTTCCTTGGATAAGGGATTTGAAGGATAGCTTGAATTCTTTCCGGGTCAATTCTAATCCCATATTTTGATATTATGTGCCCTAGAAGCTTGCCTTCCTCTAGGGAAAACAGGGACTTCTTAGGGTTCAAGGAAATGCCGTATTTCCTACATGTCATGAAAATTTGCCTTAAGTGCTTAAGGTGTTCTTGGTCGGATTTGGAAAATGGGGTCAGGTCATCAAGGTAAACTACGAGGAAATCATGTATCTCTTTAGAAAACACAATATCCATTGCTCTTTGAAAGGTAGCACCGGCGTTTTTTAGCCCAAAAGGCATTTTAACGTACTTGAATGTTCCCCAGGGTGTGGTAAAAGTTGTTTTGTCCTGGTCATCTGGGTGAACAAGGATTTGGTTAAATCCTGAAAATCCATCTAGTAAAGAAATTCTAGAGGACCCCACTACTCTTTGCAAGATATGATCCATTTTGGGCAACGGGTAGTGGTCTTTTAGAGAGACCTGGTTTAAATTCCTTAAGTCTACACACAGTCTTATCTCTCCTATTTTCTTCCTAGTGGGAACTAAGTTAGACACCCATTCAGAGAATCTAATAGGCGCAATGATACATGCTTCAAACATTCTCTTTATTTCTTTTTCAATCAAGGGAAGAAGCATGGGGTTGATTCTTCTAAGTTTTTGTTTGAACGGTTTTTGATTTGGTTTTAAGGGAATGGTATGTTGGATTACTGCAGTGTCATAGGACTTTATGTCCTCGTAACTCCAGGAAAATACATCTTGGAATTATTTGAACAAATCCACATATTTCGGTTTTTGGTCAGGAGGCAGATTTTTGGATAGTTTAATCATTCTAGGATGTTCAGCTGTTCCTATGTTGTGTTCTTCTATAGCAGCATTCAAAGGTTCCATTTTTGGTTTTTTGGCCACATCGTTGTCATCAAACATGTCTTCCAATGGAGTAAGGCCGGCGGGCAGAACATTACCTTTCAGATCAATAAACTCATCCTTTATCTTGGCTGTTTTCTGCGAACAAATTTGTTTCCGCTGTCCTATGTTCGTACTGTCGAAAACAGTTGGGATTAGGATTTGTTTAGCTATTGCAGCTGTTAAAGTTAGGTGGTTTTCTTCTGCTAACTGCTGTGATTCGGTCATCGCATCCATGTCAATGTTTGTGTTGGAGAATTCGTCCTCCAAAGTTAAAAAATTGTTAATCTGGGCATCATCTTGGAATACCTGCCAATCCTTGACATTGTTAGGGACCGAAGGTCTGTGTTTTATTTCAGCGGTGAAATGGTGATTTGGTTCAAAGGGAAGCTTACATGTGCTAGCGAAAGTGGCTAGGCTATGGGCATGAATATTATGGTCTCGTGCAATTTTGGCCAGCTTAAATTCACTAAAGGCGTTGAGTAATTCGGTGGTAGCGGCTCTGTAAGCTCTCATTCTACTATCATTAGTGACAAAGTTACCCTTTATTTGTTGTATAATCAAGTCCGAATCACCTAGGATGGAAACGGTAGTAGCCCCCAGGGTTTTGAGCAACTTCAGGCCTAAGAGAAGAGCTTCATACTCCGCCATATTGTTTGTGCAACTGAAATTGAGTCTATATGCATGGCCTTATGCGTGATTATCATGAGTATTGTAAATCCACACTCCAGCTCCTGCTCCTAACTTGTTAACTGAACCATCAAACTCCAAATACCATGTGGCTTCTCTTTTGAGGTTTGTATTGAGAGTTTCAGTTGTTTGGGGAATGGGCGGACTGGTAATTTCTATTTTGGGATTTTCTTTTTGCTGTTTATTGGTTTCCTTAGCTGTCGAGACAATTTCATGGGTACTGGCAACCATTTTTTCATTGACGTAGGTTCCTTGCTCCAAAGATAACAACTTATCATCAGTTGGAGGGCTGGTGTTATCATTAAATAAAATAAACGAATCCATATCAGAATGGATTGAGTATATTGGGAAATTTTGGGGTTTTTCCCCATTGCTTACCACATACTTCATTAATGTTTCTCTATATAGTCTCTTTGGTTGCCCAAAGACAGATATAGTAGCATAAGAGAGGTCAAGTTGAAGGGATCCTTGCAATTTTGCTCCCCACGATCTGGATAGAAGCATACCATACTTTGTGGGAATGTCGGCTACTACTACGTCCATTAAGATTGTCTTGTTGGGGAATTGGACTAGAGAGACACAAAGGTATTTGATCAAGCCTAAGCATTTGAACTGACTTGAATCAAAGGAATACAGATCCTTGTAGGGCCTAGTGACATCGAGATTCAATTTTTCCATTACAGCTTTCGGCATAAGGTTATGTGAGGCACCTGAGTCAAACATAGCGTTATGCAATATTTTGTCATGTATGTGCAGGCTGACATAGAAAGGTGGAACAGGTCCATATGTTGTTTTTCCATCAACTTCTGGCCCGAACAGTAGTTCAGGGGTATCATCTAAAACGTTTACATCATCCATTACTTCTGGTAATTGAAGCGGCCTTTGAATTTGTTGTCTATATACATCATGCTTGGCCAGTTCTGAGAGGGGAGTGGAAATCTTGAGTTTTCCAATTTCTGCTTCTAAACTGAATGGTTTTTCCAATGAGTTCTTGGCGTTGACAGTGGTGATTTTCTCTTTTTTTAGGCATACTCGCTATGTTTTCCTTTGGAATGTCAGTGTCACTGTGTATGACCATTTGTGGTATCTTTGTTTTGGGAAGATGTTCGGGGATGCTATTCAGATTTGCTTTTGGGTAGGAGGGGGGCAGAGGCTGATCAGTAGGAGAATGTGTCTCTGTTACATCCTCCATAGTAACCTGATGGGGGTTTGGGACAAAGCTGGCAGCTGGTTGATTATTGGTGATCCTCCCTTTAATTTTCTTGAGTTGTTTGCTATCTTTTGTTCTGCTGGGTGGGGGAACATCAATAGTCCTTGTTCTTAATTTGTATTACTTATGTACCTCGTATATAGCAGTGTCATATCCTTGTTTAAAGTCAAAGGACTCTCCCGATTTGGTGCGGAATTATTTTGTATCAAGGTATGGTTGGTCTTCTTCCATCAGGAATATTTGTTGTTCGTTTTCTGAATCTATTAGGTTCATATGCGTCTCGTCTGTGGGCTCAATGGATGAAGATGCCTCCGCATAGTTTTCTTGAAAAGGAGGCCTAATATCGTGGTCCGGACTGGCCCTACCAACGTCTGAGTTTTGGGTTTTTCTGAAGTTTGGGTTCCTTATGGTATTGGGCTGTTGACCCTCCCATGAAGTTTTCCTCTCAACATTGTCTATTCTGTCTCCCAGCCTGTGCATGCCACTAATGACAGCATCTAGCTTCTGATCGAAGGATGAGGGTTCTTCTTTGAAAGTGGTTCTTCTCTCAGTTCTAGTTCTATTTCTTTTAGCGATTAGATTTGCTTCCACACTCACTGCAGCGTCTTGCATTTCTGCGAGGCTTTGAGGAGCTCTTTCCCTCAATTGATATTCCATCTCAGCATCAAAGCCATCCGGGAATTTGTATAACGCGAGGTCAGGTGGAGGTCTTAAATTTTGTGGTATTGCATTGTAAACATTGTTAAATCTGGCACAGTAATCCAGAACAGCTTCCCCAGGTCCTCTCTTGATAGTATCATACTCGGACAGTATGTGCAGGGGGTCTTTCTTTTTCTCCCATCTGTTAATGAATGTCTGGTATAAGGCTTCCGAGTTTACTATAAAATTGGGTGGAAGTGCCCTAAACTAGGTTCTAACATCACCGGTCAAACTTTGGACAAAAATCTTCATTCTTAGACTCTCATCGTCAATCTCATAACTCTCGAAATAATCTTGCATTTTCTTTGTATGCTGTAGGGCGGTGCATGAGTTTGTGCCATCAAAATAGGTGATTTTTGATTGGTAATCCTCAGGCATAGCCTTGAGATTAGCAGGAAATTGTAGGGGTGCATATCTAGCCATGATGACGGGGATAATCGGAACAGCTAAAGCAATGGGGGTGACAGGAACAACCGGAGCAGAAGGAGTAGTAGTGGTAGTAGGGATATGGGATAGAGGTGTAGAGGAGCTACTTGGAGAAGGGGGTGATGAACCAGGGGAACTTGGGGTTGACCGGAATAAAACTTTGACAGGGGTTGGTACACCAATTGGCTGAACTGTTTGAGGACTAGTAGCAGTTTGGTATTCTTTTTGCTTTTGTTTTCTAATGATCTTAGGAATTAAATTCGGATTTTCAACAACAGTTGGGCTGTTTGGATCAGGATTTGATCGTGTATTACGCGTTTGCTTCTTAGGAGCCAGCTTCTAATATATTCTTTGGGAATTTTTCTAAAAATCGCAACAACACAGGTCGACCGAGACTTTCACAAGTCGATTTCTTCCTCTGTAGGGCTACAGACTAGTTTAATGAATTTATCTGAGGAGTTCCCCAGTGGAGTCGCCATTATGTTATCACTCAGGTTATCCCTAGGTTCCTATTTAGGGATACGGCCGAGGTAACCACAGACCAATCTTTGGATTGCAGGTTCTAGCCCACCTGCAATCAGAGAGGGCTCTCTCTTAATGATTCAACTTTGTTGATG
Source organism: Pinus taeda (assembly GCA_000404065.3). Lineage (NCBI taxonomy): Eukaryota > Viridiplantae > Streptophyta > Pinopsida > Pinales > Pinaceae > Pinus > Pinus taeda. The sequence continues at coordinate 60,168 of APFE030570835.1, forward strand.
ATTTTAGGATAGCTTTTGGCTCAGGGGTTGTTTGTTTGGGTTTGGATGGAAGGTAGGATTCTCAAGCAAAGAGGCAAGGTAAGGTGTGATAAGTTTCAAACCATTGGGCATGGAGTCATGGATTAAGGCTTACTAGTGCGTCTTCTTGGTCATAAGAGGATTAAGGAGCGAGATAGCCACACATGAGACAATTATCAATCTACCGAATGGATGAATGATGAAAATCAGAGATGAAAGGCAAAGGAGAATCATTTCATCATACTGAAAAAGAGGAGAAATGGATGAATGATGATCTAGGAGCAGTTAAGAATTCCTAAATTCTCATTCATATGTGAAAGAAACAGCGTAAACAAGATCATTTAAGTATACATGCTCATAGCTATTTCTAATGAAAACATAGAAAAATGCAGAAATTGAACTTAAGGTGTAGTTAAACAAATCTTAAGCTATTCTTTTTTCCTGCAATTTAGTTGGTGGAACGGTGGAAAAATCATGAAAATTAACAGAGGTGAGAAACACTTATTGAATCATGTAGAAGCACAAGAATTCCGTAATCAATCCTTGGCCAATTGAACACATCAAACAATTTCGAGATCCATGCTTTCAGTAATCTTTGATTATAGAAAGTATGACAGTTACAGTGTGAGTCTCAGCTTGGAGAAAATGCTAAGAAGAAGAATTAAGCAATGTCTTCGACTCACTAACTAGCCAACCAACCAACCCCTCACTACATCGCTTAGGGTGGTATATATAAGAATAATATTAGAAGGCCATTCATTACAATTGACCTAAACAGGTTTGCTGAAGATCTTTTCTAAAACCTAAGTGTTACTGGAATTAAATGCAGGTAAGTCTTTTGGGCCGCTCTAGAGGCAGATGAATCGAAAGGAGTGCAATTGTGGCCCTTGGAGGCTCGATGTGGTGCTGTTGGAGTAACTGTGCTTCGGGATCTGTAGCTTTGTTCTGGTGTGAGATAAATGCGCAATGATTATGATTTGAGGGCGTTTGAGTGGCTTCGCCCTCTTTCTTTGACTCTGCTGGAAGGTATTAAATGTTCTCTTGTTTTGGGCCGCTGCTTAAGATTTTCACTGATACTCTTTGCCGCTACATTGATGGCTTCCGCCGCCTGCTGATACTCTTTGACACGCTTGTTACCTAAAGATTTGATCTGATACACTTTAATCTCTGTCATTGGTCCTTTGCTGTCTTTAAACCGGATCAATTTGGCATGATCGGGCGATTTCGGGCCTTTTCGGCGCAAAACGGGCCAAGGAATCAAAAGATTCCCCAAAGATTCCCTGAAACGGCCTATTTCCCATAGCGATGCACGATTAGCGCTTCACGCTAATCGCACATCAAAAACTGCCTCTGTTTCTTGTTTTGGAGCTCGGAAGTGCGATTTCTCTTCCTGCGCGATTTTTCGGCTTTCTGGCTATTGACGTCAGCTGTACGGTGGATGACGTCAGCCTACGGTGGGTCCCTGGTACAAAGGTGACATGGCAGGGTGCTGATACTGAAGGCGATGTGATGAACTTCTCCGATGCGATCGCAATATCGCATTGGCGGGAATGGGAAGGTGCTTAGTTGGGCATTTTGGCGCTTGCGACCGCCGATTGCCGATATCGCGATATCGCGTCAGGTGACAAAAGATGGGTCATAACTTGCATGGAGAGGATATTGCGATCTTGCGATGTGATCTGGGTTTACTAGGATCTGCGGAGTGTGAAGGAAGTTGGCAAGAGGTTTGTTTCGGTCGGAGGGAGTGAGTAAGCGGGTCTGGAAGGCATTTGAGGCTTTGGAAGGAATCCGATAACCTGGAAAGGGATGAACTGATCAGCAATTAAGATTCAACAACCTCAAAACTACCTACCCAGCTTACTTACCTAACATTTTTTCTTCTTTTGATTTGGGTGCACTTAGACTTGCAAACCCATCATTTCAATTTTTCTTTTTCATGCTTTCCTATCTACATACTACCCTTATTTCATCCAAGGGCCCAGATTAAGCTGTTGGGCTCCTTTGATTCTCTACCTATCTAAGAATCTGCCAAGATTAAGCTATTTGGACAGATTTCCATTCTCTATATTCTAAAACAGGAAATTTAAACCTAGGGAGACCAAGATTAAGCTGTTTGGACCTCCCTTTAACTGGAAATTGGCTATATCGGAATAACTTCTCAAAATTTGGAAGGCAGTGAAATGAACTCTGAGTCGCCTTCTTCGCTTGGAGACTGTTAAGCAAATATGGAGCATTGCAGCATGCAAAGTATGACATATTTGGCCTGTAAAAATGTCAATCATGAAATATGAGTAACCTGCTGCAGCAGGAGGCTAACAGGCTGAAGGACCAAGAAGTGAACAAGGTATTCCCAAGAATCAACAGAGACCATGACATCCTCCACAATCCCTTCGGGAGTCACGGTAGAGCAGTCTCTTATTTGCAGTATTGTCGAGGTCTTTCTTAGGGAAATCTAAAGGTTAAGTTTGAGCATAGTGTCCCTGGTCATCACATTAATGGAGGCCCCTAGATCAATCAGGGTGTGGGGGATTATGGTGCCATTGATGTGGACATCAACTACAGGACTCCCGCGGTCCAAATATTTTGGATAGATTACTTGTTCCAACATTAGATCGGATAGTTGTCCTACGACATTGATAGTTGGGGCATCTCTCTTGCGCCTTCCTGGGTGCCTGAAACACTTCTCCTTGATCAATTTGTTGTATATTGGTACATCTTTTATGGCGTGGAGAAGTGGTATTTTCACACACAACTGTTTAAGTTCTCCCAGAAGTTCAGACTCCTTTGGGTTTGGTTGAATGGTTATCGTTAGTCTCTCAGGAAAGGGTGGAATGGCTTTGGGTTCACTTTCTTGTTTCTCTTCCTCATCCTCCAGTGGAGGAGGTTGGCTATCTGGAAGGACATTCCTAGATCTTAGGTTGATCTCCTGAATCTCCACAATGTAGGTAGGGCATGTTGTCTCTCCAGTATATACCTACTGGGCCTATCTATTATTGGGGTTCAGGTTTGGTTGAGCAGGCATTTGTGGTTGTCTTGGAGGAGCAGGAGGTAATGGTTGTGGTTGAGCAGGTGGTGGAGGCAAAATAGCAGGAGGAGAGTTGTATTGGAGCCTCCACCCCGTCTGAGGTGCATTACACTGAGGTTGTGGCTGAACATGAGAGTGAAACGAATGAGCATCAGGTTGAGTATGGTATTGAGCTGGATAAGACCAAAGAGGAGGTGTGGACCAGGAAGGATGACCAGGGGGACCCTAAGAAGGTATATGAGCAGATTGGTTGGGGTGGTAATGTTGAGGGATTTTATCCCCTAGGGATTTTGGGTGGAACCCTAGCAGACTGAAAGTTGTCTAAACAAAGAAACATGCACACACATAGCCATTATGCTAGCAAAAGCTAATTCTAAGGTAAGAAGGACGTACCTCAGGTCCTACGTTTGGGTAGTTCCTCAAGGGTCCAAACCCTTCTTCACGTCCCTTTCGCTCCTTTGCCCTGCAAAACCAAAAATTCCAAAGAATGCAGCAGTATATGGACAAAGATTTATACAAAAATCATCTTTATGTTATACAAGAAAGGAGTTAGTTATAAACTTTTAGACATCCATTCATACATGAAATTCAAACATGAACATCATTAACATAAAGAAGAAGCATATCGGGAATCAAGACGTGTTTCTTTATTAAGACAAATAGAAAGTACAAAAAGAGTAATATCACCTGAGCAACCTCTGCAGGCTCCAAGCTCAGCCTCCTTCTGGATCTGTGCCGCCTCAAGCCTCTAGCATATCTCCTTCCAAGACTCACTCCAAGATGCCATAACTAAGGGATGAACATCACATCACAAGGAAACAAGGGTTTCCTGTACAAATGGGGGAAGTGCAGAAGGCACAAGGGTCTTCAGACTTGATCAGGGGGAAAATCTCAGTATAGTAACCATTCTCTCTCTTCTCTCCTCCCTTAGGCCTTGCCTTTGGTGTCTTTTTATACCAATTCCAAAGTAGTCTTTTAGTTAGGAATTGGTTGGGAAAAGTTGAGGCCACGGGCACTAACAGGTGATTAGCAGGTAAAACCCGCGATCTCTGCCTGAAAATAAGGAGTTTTATATTTTTTTAAGTGTTTTAATACATATACGCGGGTTGGGTATATATGAACCCGCGTATACACGCGTTTAACTGAGGGCAATGTCACGTACAAGGAATAAAACATTGTTTTTTAGATTTTGGACCAGGTCTGGAAGGAAGGGTTTCCCTAGGCCATGAGTGCAGCATCACAAACCATAATAGTGATATTTGGAGCTATAACAAATGCCCCCTAATATATGAGGTCAGAAGAGGTACATGATGGCTGAAATATATTAAGCAA
>APFE030570835.1:65004-97788 GCA_000404065.3 Pinus taeda
ACTAGCAGCAATAGGAGCAACTGTCAAGTGAACCAATGAATGCTGATACAACCTGAGGTCTTCACCGACCGCCGTGGTACATTTCGACACCATGGGAATAAATGATCTGAACTCAACCATGTGAGAAATCATTTGATTACCGGTCATTAATGTATACCGTTAACAAACGCGAGACTACTCACCGATAATGATAATGAGCGTCAAGGTACCCAGTACAAACTAACAAGTGCGAATAACTGAGCTGGCGTCGAACACCTATAAGAATCTATCGATCAGGAGACAATGATGGTTTCCCACTGTCGATAGCGAAGGATCTGCCACCAATGACTGCAAACCCCAAGGTACTGCCAAATGGACTCTAGATCTTTGCCCCAGAGCAATGAGTTGGAGTCGATAGGGAAAGATCCGCTAGAAGGAAGGCATTAAGGCATCCTTCATCAATCTAGCGCGGGTGTAACCCGTAGGCCAATAATGTGGAAGGAATCGGACGAAGAAAGATGTAGTAACCGAACCGAGGTACGTTTCCGGCGTACACAAGATGTAGCTAGTGCACCGCAGAAACCCTATGAACCAACCAATAATGAAAGCTGACACAGAGGCAGGGTATCCACCAATAGGGTCAAATGGAAACCAAGGTACTGCACGAATCCCAATGTGTGATAATGTAAGCTGACGTCGAACAAAAGGGAAACCACTCAGTCAAAGACCCATGATACTGATCGATGCTGAGCACAAGGTAACCTATCAATAATGAAAATAGGGCCAGGGTGCAACTCTAGACCTGCCCTCAGAGCAAGATGTCATCATCGATAATGACAAGACCCGCCAGCAAGAAGTCAATGGGGACCTTCTCAAACCGGTATGAGTAAAGGACCAATATATCTGATGTGATGATAGACATGACACTGACAACCAGGATGGCCGACTGAAAAATGAGTCAAGAGACACCGCAAAGAGGCCAACTTAGGCTAACTTCCCTTGAACAAAAGCACAACTCGATGTGACTATGGAAGGATATGATGAATCTGTATAAGTTCGTCATGTAGGAGGCATGAACGAACCCTCCATATGATTGGAAGAGATAACCAATCGGGGGAGAACTGACTCAATAACAAAGTTTAAGGCGTACCTAAGTCAAACTAAATCCCACGCAAGCGGAGGAGACTTTGTTTTGAGTGCTTTGTTCAAGGGCAACATGACTGACTCTAGTTGCTAATAATAGATGGAAATACTGTCTCGTTCCCGCTCTTTTTGGAATATTTAATTTTTTTGTCTTTTTCCGTTAAGCTTGAGAAATAATAAAAGAATGTTATGGTATAGTGGAAAGAACGAGTGTCGATGAAACAGATGATCTAGTTCCTTGGAGGGGAACATTCCTATGCTCAATGCAGGGAGGCGAAAACTGGTCAGCGACACTCAAAGGTATGTTCTTTCCTCGGGTCAAGGTGTGTCAAGTTGCAGAAGTCAAAGGTATGCAAGGTTGATTTTGCAGTCGTCATGGTCAAAATTTGCCTTAAACACGAGTCCAAGTGAAGCCGGCTCTAGGCCAAAAGGTGCAAATAGTCAACATGCAATGCAGCAGTACAACTCAACACAAAGGAGCCTCTAGGGTATAAGGCCAGAACAAAGCATAGAAGCTAAGAGGAATGAGTCTTCAACGCATAAGTCATGGCGGAACTACAGAGGACTCCCGAGCCTACTCAAATTGAAGTAGCATGGGCAACGAATGTCAGTGAGGTGCTAACTACGATGCCCATGTAAAGGATGGCTCTACCATTGTGTCATGATTTAAAAAATCGGCGAGTGAAGATGGCTTACGAACCATAACATGATGGGATAAACCCTATGGTAGATGTATCGACTAACGGAGGCTAGTATGCATAATGCAACGGAAAAGTGATATCCCTAACCTATATGCCAGTGAAAAAACGATACCTGCCATGACGGGTCAGCAGTCATGGAACCGTCTCGAAAAAGTCGAAAAATGTCCAAAATGTTCTGAAAAGAAAACCAATCTCGACACTCCAAGATCCCAAGTAAAAAGTCACATGAAACCAAACAAAATGAAATTTTGAAAAAATTTTGCATTTTCAAAACTTATAAAAAGGATTTTGGACTCACCATTGTTACCGTTTGAGTTGGAGAGCAAATATTTGGAGCAAAAGGAGCAAATTCTTCGACCGTTCAAATTCCACAAAATCTTCCAGGTAACCCTTACACTTAGCTTGAAATTCATTGTGATTAGTTTTAAGGTTTTTCGTTGATGTTTCACCGTTGAATTATTAACCAAAATTTCGCCGCGGTGTATACGTGGGTTGATAATATGAAACCCGCGTACTCGCGGGCCCTATATGCGACTGTGTATACAGTAACCCGCGTATACGCCGTGAGCTAATTTAAATGAAAACTAACGGTTGAAACTTCAATTTCTTCTCAGGATGCCGATCACATGGCGTGAAAGGGAACATGCAGTGGTTGATAATGAGGTTATGAATGATCCTCAAGCCTTGGATGCTTTACGAGGATGCAGCTTGCTCAAATTTTTCAAACTGCTGAACATGAAAGCCAATGTGCGACTGCTTGAAATGCTCATTGACTATTGGAATGCCGATGAGGAAGCCTTTATGATTGATCATATGCCACTCAGAGTGGAAATGGAGGACATATATTTTATCACAGGCCTCTCTCGAAGGGGAGAGGTAGTACAGTCTCGGGGCAGGACACAGAGTAGCCTCACTATAGAGGACTATGTACAGATATACTGCCCAGGACATCCCAAGAAAGTTGGGAGTTAGATCTGCTTTGCACACGCGGAGAGTTTATCACTAAGGATCATCTTTTTTACTATAGCTTGAGTGAATGGATCATCCTCACTGCATCAGGCATCACGGCTCAACATGAGCGTAGCAGTGGATTGTCTCACCACAGTGTTTGACTGGTGTACTCCTCTTCTGGCTAGCATGAAGAGCCAACTCACTTCCATTAAGAGGGGAAAGACCAAAAAAATCGGCTACAGGACTATCTTGTGCACCTTCTTCTTCGAGAGGATTCCCGCACTCCGACCCAGGGTAGCAGTTTCCATCAGCACCCCGCGCGATCCATGCATGGGCCGGTGGGCTGATCTGATGAAATGTCTGGGGGGTGGGGAGGTTCCTAGGACTGCATTCGATGATGATTTATTCACCTAGTGGGATTAGTAGATCATCGCCGTAGACGAATACCCCTATGCCGGGCTGGACTTCCGAGGAGATCCTGACCTAGCTTTACCGCCAGATGCAGCGTGGGGCGAGATCAGTAAGATTTTTTAATTTTATGATTTTTTTGGATTTTTCAAATATAATGATGCAATTTGAAAAATAGTTTTTATGAGATTCAAATGACTGATATGATGATCATGATCCAGACATTGGGCCTGTATGACCAGATGGACTCCCACGGCACAAACGATGCGGCCGAGGAGCCGAAGAGGCGGCTGCTGAGACAGAGAGGACTCTACACAACGTCCAGCGACACCTGACGAGACTGAGCTGTTGAGTACCGATGGCTGCTATAGAGGACCTTTCGGAGGATATGCAGCGTCATGTGGTTGGCATGCCACGTGACTAGGTTCGCACTTTTCGGCGTGTAGCCAATGCGATAGCTAACTACTTGGCCGCTCATCCTGAGCCGGGGCATTAGATATGCCGGATATGATTATGGGGCATTTGAGTCCCAATTTATATATTTTGGGACGACAATGTACACTCGAGATACTTTTTATGATGAATATTATATATATATAATATATATATATACAGTTTGACTTTTTGATGCTTTGATTTTATGATGAATGATTGATGTGCCAGTCTAATGCTTGATTAGCGATAGAATCAGCTAACAAATTATGAGATCTTGGAAGGTGAAAATACTTAATATAAACAAATGATCTTTGGAACAACCTCACTCTTAAATACTGGTGATATAAACATGGATCCCTTACCCGATAAATCTTATTTAATTGAGACACTATCAATTGAGAATCAAGATACACTACTAACGAGTCGATCCCATAAGAGATTTCCTCGGATAGTAAATTAATAACGGCAGTATACTCAACCATATTATTCGAAGCAGGGCCAATGCATACACCTCTTGATACCATCAATTGACCAGTTGGATAATAAAGTACCCAAGCTGCGGAAGCGAGATTCCGAGTGTGCCGACTAGCACCATCGACGAACCCAAAATAGACCAAGTCATACATCAACACCTACAACAGCAGACCAAAAAGTGTTGACATCACAAAACTCTCGATAATATATGTACAAATATACATAATATACAAAGAAGCCATTGCTTGGCCAAAACTAAGCAAATTACTTCTCGAGGTAGAGCCCATTAGGGGGCTCCACCAACTCACTCCTAGAGATGTTTATAGGTACTATGATCAAACCAATCAATATACTTCCTTCGGAAAATAACTGTGTTGGAGCCAAAGGGACCGTATAAACATCGCTAGTCGAATTCGAGGGCCAAGATTCGACCTCATGCACAGGGGAATAAAAATATGACCGACGATGTAAATCTTCCAAAGGTCGATCTACAGCCGTCATTGCTTCGAAAATCGCTTCATCTGATGGAATAAGAATATCCGAGCAATCTGATGCATAAGTGGAATCAAGGATCCGAGAATGAGCCACATCACCATCTATCTCTTTCCTAGAGGAAGGAGTAGAATGGTTGTCTGCAAAGCTATAGATAGATTCACGTCTAGGTTCTACTACAGACATAAAAGATTATATTCCACCTGCCTTATCATCATCCGATGTCGTCACAGATGAAGGTAAGGTTACAGGGTCTGAAGAATAAGGAGTTTGAACAAACTCTCTCCATAAAGGGTCCCTGGAGGATGAAATTGTATCTATTCTAGCCGTAGGAGGGGGAAAATCAAATGTACCCATCAATGAAGAGTACATCCTGACTCCTAAATTCTCAGTAGGCAGACGAGGATTATCCACTAAGGGAACAGAAGAATCCGAAGATGCTTGAGGATTGACTGGAGAATAGTCCAATTGATCTACCTTAATGATTTTCCCCTCATGAGGAAAGCAAATGACACGAAACAAAGTCAAAACAATGACATCCATTTCGTATACCCAGTTCCTTCCTAAGAGGAGATTATAATCTAGGTTAGCATCTACAACTTCTACTTCAATATTAATGACCTTCCCTCCAACACATATAGGAAAGGCCGGGATAATCCCGTATGGCCTATGAGAATGACCATCAAACGCTGTCAAGAGGGTGGGTGAAGGCACAACCGACGGTGATCCAATAGCCTTCCAACATGACATAGACATGACGCACGTGGAAGCTCCCTCATCTATAACCGTCCGAAAAATATTCGTTTTCTGGTAGGTAGACTTTATCTGAAAAGCCATGTGATGAGGAAGTCCCTTTTTGACATTACTCATATCAAGAGTGAGAGTTAAGGAATTACTTGGATCCACTGCCCCCATTGCCAATAGCAAGGCACTTCTTTAAGCAGGACATGACTGGAGAACCTCTAAAGCGAACATAGCACATGGACTCTGAGCTAGATTCTCCACAATGGAGTAATTCTGGGCTGCCCTAATATTAGGGTTGATAGTCGCACGTTTAGCGGAACCTTTCGGTGCCCATGGTATAGTCTCAACAGAAGGTTGCTCAATATGAAGTGGGTTGTTAGTTTCGGGAACTGACTTTCCCTTGGAAGTTTCACCTTCACCATAATCGCGTGACCGTGTGGCCACATTAGCGTGAGAACCCACCATGAAGACATTTGATGACTTGTCCCCTTCCTGGTTGCCCCCTGCGAAGGTTCCAGGGTTTGAACTCGCGCCAGCAAGAAATTGCTGCCCTTGGGGGAAAGGGTTAGTTAACACAACTTGGGAACTAGAAGTCCCTTGCTACCCTAACAAGCGTTGAGTGTCTTCAATCTTGGGGCAAATATGAGTTAAATGGTCCCCACTGCACAACTTGCATGGGATCTTGACTTTCTTCTTTGACTCATTTCCACCACCACCATCATTATTGCCGGATTTGTTTGCAACAGGCTTCCCATCCTGGTTCTTTTTCTTACCTCGTCCTTTCTTTTTCCCATTGGAATTTTGACTTCCTTTGGGATTATCTGATTGGACGGCATTAATTGAAGAAGTTTGGGAAGTAGAAGGATTAGACGATGTGACTTGGTTGTTAGAAGCAGTTTGTAAAGACAACTGCCACAATTGATTCAACAAGTTCATCGTATTTGTGTCTACTGACCCAACAATACCATCCACGTGGGGACCTGGCTTAAGCTTAGTTGCATCAACCTTAGACCCAGGAGCATCTGGAAAGTATTTTTGTAGGATCCCAGACTGAGAGTAGATCAATTCTAATTGTTGGGCCCTAAAAATGGCTTGCTCTTCAGAATAGACCCCTGACATGGAGACATCCTTAGAGATCTCAGGTATCAAAGACTTCAAGAACCACTCGAGACGGTACTCCAGAGGGATTTCGGATTTAATGAGCCTCTTTCTCCATCTCCATTCCTGAATGTGATCAGAAATGTGAGTTTCCCTATCCTGACGAAAAGTAGCCAGTAGTTCGGTTCCGGCATCGTACCAGACGGGCAACTGAAAATAGTTCAAGAAAATATTGGCTAAGTCGGTGAATGATGAAAAGTTGCCCCGAGGCAACTCTATATACCACTTAGCCACATTTCCAGTCAAGGTGCGTTGAAATAATATCAACCTAACCGAGTCATCGATCAGGGAGTTCGATGAGCACCATAAGTGGAACATGGTTACGTGGTCGCCCGGATCCTCACCGCTTTTCCCTTCAAATTTTGGAATATCCGAAGGGAGTTTAGTTGGGACCGGAGGCCAGGCCAGATTATACTTGATTGGGTCGTTAGTTAACTTAGTGAGGTCTGGCAAGTTTAACGTTGCCAGAAACGGAAGTCTAGGTGGGCTTGGGGATCTACCTGAATGGGCACACCCCGAGCCCAAAAGATGGCCTGGATTGTGGGAAGGCACCAGGCTGCCCGAAGTATCCAGTAGACCCTGAGGCCAAAGGCAGCCTTGTAACCAGCAAAACTCAGAGTTTGACCAACTCCGGCCGTATATCCACCATACCCAGCAAAGTTTCCTCCTAAAGGATTGTAAGGAGTTGACAACCCCTGATATGGATTCCAAGCCAAAGCTAGGGGAGGAATTCTTTGGAACGAACTAACCATGGTATACGGCCTATTCCCATATTGGCCGAAAAATGGATTCCCAGTTCCGGCACTACTGAGCCCAGGATTATTCCAACCTTGGAAAGGGTTGTTGCTTTGTCCTACCGAAGAAAAAGGCATAGATCCTATCGTAGGGTTGGAATGTGGTATATGACCACTTCCAAATGGAAAAACTTGGAACAAAGCTGACCCACTCATCATGGACGTGGCGGCCCCAAACGGAGCTGAAGGAATGCCCTGTGAATGGGCACCAAATGGGAAGTACCCAGAACTGAAAGCATTTGTTTGGGAATTTCCACTCGTGGACAGAATGGAGGTAGACCCAACAACAGACGTGCTAGCAAAATATCTGAATAAAGAGACATAGGGGATGGAAATAGTTCCACCCCCTTGTACAGATATAGGAGTCTGTATAGTTGTAGCACTAGTAGAAGCCATGCTTCCAGTAGTGGTCATCGAAGGTAAGCACGTAGCGTAACCTAGACTTGACAGCCTATGCGACGGAGTCCCAACGTATTGTAATATGTGTGGATGACTTCATGGTAGGGGAGAATTCGGAGCCACTAACGACTCTGAAAGTTCTTCTACCTCAATCTTATCCTCCGCTTGTAAGCGAACTTGAGAAAGAACTGGTGTGTTCCTCTCTTGTTCTACGGAAGTACCGGGCCTTGCTTCAATACTATTGCCCCCGAGGGAAGGATCAATCCCTGATGCGTCAATTGCAGTGGGACGAAACCCACCGGTATTATTACCTCTGCGCCTTCTTGGAGAAGGCTCTAAACTTGGTGGCGAGAGACCACGAAGTCTTCGAGACCGTCTGGGAGATCGGTCAGCCACTTTGAATTCTTTGTTTAAAATCGAACTAAAGCTAGGCCGACTAATAGCACAGAGCACCCACTAAAAAGTCCCTAAAGATACAGCCAGTCAAAACAACTTCCAAGTATTTCCGCTCCGGGTGATTAGGACCAGACACCAAAATACGAGAAAGTGGAAAATAAAGGGCCTTCCAAAGATAGTCTGGGATGATGAGGGCCCAGGCCTATCAGCGAAGGTATCGGAGGAAGTTACGTTGACCTCCTAACAACAGTCTGCACCAGTGCAAGCCCCCAAGCTTCGCAAGGGTGCCCTCCAGTAGTGTTTTTGAGAGTGATACAATGTCGACCTCAGGTGCCATGGGATTCCCCTCCGCAGCCACCTATGTAGTTCCCTAGGGGTGGCAACTAAGGACACCAACTCGTCACAGAAGCCAGGCGGAATAGTCGTGAGGTAAGTTCGGACAAGTAGGAGAGGGGGTATCTCTCTTCCCTATCTTCACAGACCCTCGTGCTTAACTCCCAGATCCGGAGCTTTCCTGGTCTTCCTAACACTATTGGATTTTCTCTCTTTAATCAGACTCCTATGTTTTGACGTTTTAATATGGCCTTGGAGAGTTAACTCTCCACTCGTCTAATCCAAGGCCCTAAAATCCTAAAACTTGTTTGTGTATTTAACTTAAAAGAAAAAGTTCTAGTTGATTTTAGTTAGCTCTTGATTTTAAGGGTTGTTCTTTAAGTCAAAGGATGATGGAAGTGAAACTAGTGGTTTTTTTTTCGACGCAAAAGAAATTAATAAAACTTAACTACATGTGTATGCACTTTGTCATTGTTTTTCGATGAAAAGTAATTTCTACAAGGTTCAGAAGGAAACTTCTAATGAAACAAACTTTTCTTTTCTTTTCTTTTCATTCACACTTCACACTCAAAAGTTAACAAAACTATTTTATGCCTAAAGAGATGCAAATCTATCTTAATGCAACACTAAATGCTTGATGCAAGATTGAAAACTACTCTAACAAGAAATGAAAGTTGTTTTGTTTATCAAATTTTCTTTTGCCACTTACAACATTTAGATGGAATATAAGATACTACAATTCGTCTAAATACTAAAAGAAAAACTCAAGATAACAGAAAACACTTTCATTCGCCAAAAGGAAACTAAATGAAAAGCAAATTCAAGAAAGCAAAACAAAAACTTTTCAAAAAGTTCACTTCAAAGTAGCAACAAAAAAAGTCTTTTTGAAAATGCTCTCAACAAAAAACTGACACTTTGCGATTGAAACAACAAGCAAGAAACACTTTTTGCAAGTTGACACCCTACAAAGAATGAAAACTCAACAAAAAACAAATGTGTTTAAAAAGGCTTTTTAACAATCGAAGTCAGCAAGGAAAGACAATTTCCTTGCTGCCTTCGATTGTTAAAAAGCCTTTTTAAAAAGCCTTGTTAAAAAGACCAAAAAAGATCAAAAAGAGAATTTCAAGAAAGTATCAAATGACAACTTTGATGAAACAAAGAAGTAAATGGTCATAAAAATCGATTTCGTTAAGCAAACAAAAAGTCACCAAAAAGCAAAGTTGAACACAAAGATTGATAACAATCTTTCTGCTCTGATAACTCAGAGCAGCCAAGATTCCAATCAAGAAATATTGCGTGTTTTTAGAAAAAAGATGATGATGCTTGCAAACACAAAACCAGACCAAAACTCCTTATAATTAGAGAGAAATCGGAGTAAGGATGCTTGCTGTAACACAGAGAACTGATACTGACAAAAATTATTGTTACACACTGACTGAAAGCACCAGACAAACTTCAGAGACACAGAAGATTTATAAATCCTGAAAGTTGCCAGATATACGTGACTGTACTTAGTGCAGACTACGTGTATACGCGACTGTTTCTGAGGAAACCTGTGTATACGCGGGTTTACTTCAGACAACAAGCGTTTATACGCTTCTGTAACTAAATGAAACATCGTATATATAATATTTCAGGAAAAATAAAAAACAAACTCAAGAAACTGGTAAAACTCAGAAATCAAGAACAGATCAGACAGTTACAATAAACCAGCAAGCAACTGAGCCCTGATAGGCTTGACAAACACCCAAACTAGGAACAAAAAGAGTGTTGTCCCCAGCGGAGTCGCCAATTCTGTTGAGGGATTTTATTCCCTAGGACTTTTGGGTGGAACCCTAGCAGACTGAAAGTTTTCTAAACAAAGAAACATGCACACACACAGCCATTATGTTAGCAAAAGCTAATTCTAAGGTAAGAAGGACGTACCTCGGGTCCTACATTCGGGTAGTTCCTCAAGGGTCCAAACCCTTCTTCACGTCCCTTTCGCTCCTTTGCCCTGCAAAACCAACAATTCCAAAGAATGCAGCAGTATATGGACAAATATTTATACAAAAATCATCTTTATGTTATACAAGAAAGGAGTTATTTATGAACTTTTAGACATCCATTCTTACATGAAATTCAAACATGAACATCATTAACATATAGAAGAAGCATATCAGGAATCAAGACGTGTTTCTTTATTAGACAAATAGAAAGTACAAAAAGAGTAATATCACCTGAGCAACCTCTGCAGGCTCCAAGCTCAGCCTCCTTCTGGATCTGTGCCGCCTCAAGCCTCTAGCATATCTCCTTCCAAGACTCACTCCAAGATGCCATAACTAAGGGATGAACATCACATCACAAGGAAACAAGGGTTTCCTGTACAAATGGGGGAAGTGCAGAAGGCACAAGGGTCTTCAGACCTGATCAGGGGGAAAATATCAGTATAGTAATCTTTCTCTCTCTTCTCTCCTCCCTTAGGCCTTCCCTTTGGTGTCTTTTTATACCAATTCCAAAGTAGTTTTTTAGTTAGGAATTGGTTGGGAACAGTTGACGCCACGGGCACTAACAGGTGATCAGCAGGTAAAACCTGCGATCTCCGCCCAAAAATAAGGAGTTTTATATTTTTTAAGTGTTTTAATACATATACGCGGGTTGGGTATATATGAACCCGCGTATACACGCGTTTAACTAAGGGAAATGTCACGTACAGGGAATAAAACACTGTTTTTTAGATTTTGGACCAGGTCTGGAAGGAAGGGTTGCCCTAGTCCATGAGTGCAGCATCACAAACCATAATAGTGAGGTTTGGAGCTATAACAGGTAATAAGTTTGGGATGTCCCTTGCATCCCCTGTTGGTAAGGTCTAGACCACCCATGTGGCCTCCTTTGGTTGAGGAAGTAGAGTGGTTCAGTGGCTCCCTTAGCCCCTTGGTACATGGCTTTAAGTCTGAGTAAGGTTGGGCATTGGTTTGTAGGGTGGTCTTCTTCACAAATGAAACATACCTCTACTAAGTGCAATGGACACTCGTTCTTAGGATGCTTCCTTGTACATCTGGGACAAAAGATAGCCAAAGCCCTCTCAGCTTCCTCTTTCTTCATTTGGATTCGAAAAGTATCCAGTTGCACGGAAATGGTCTGTCTCACCTCACTTTTAAGGTCTTCCATTTGATTTGTAAACTCATGTTTGGAGAAGGTGGAACTAGCTGAAAGTGGATTCCCCCTACCTCTTTTCTAGGCTACCCTAGAGTGGTTTCTAAACACAGTCTTTATGTCCTCATAAGGTAGTTGGTAGATGTGTCCGCCAGCTAGCAAATGGAGGGTATCTAGAAGGTCTTCAGGGACTCCTCGAAGAAGAACTAGCTTCAGAGATTTAGGGTCAAGTGTGCACCTGGCCCTTTTATAACTAAGTTGTAACCTTTCTTCATAGTCTTCTAAAGATTCATCACTTCCCATGGTCATCCGAAAGATTTCTCCCTTTGTTTCCTTTGACCTACAGTAGTCCTAGTATTTTTTGTTAAAGGCTTGCTGCATTTGAGCCCAAGTTGTGAAACTGTTTCCAAGTAACCCCATGAACCAGCGTAGGGCTTCATCCTTGAGGGTAGAGGGAAAGAGTTTCAACTTTTGCTCATCTTTTGCATAGTCATAAGTTCGACAAAGGATAGAAAACTCAAACAAGAAGGTATTAGGGTCTTCAGTGGTCAATCCATGGAAGTGAGGTAAGGCTGAGGGACTTATGTTTTTCATTTTCATGTCCCCATTGGTCTCTTGGATGGGAAAGGCACCTTCTATTCTCTCCTCATCTCCCATGTCGTTTCTATGTTCAGTCATGGTCTCTAGAGGAATATTCTCTTGCTCTTCTTCTATTATAGGATCTTCGTATATCCCTGGAGTTTCACATATAGGTTCTTCTAGATCACTGCCATTGAAGAAGAGGGAAGGGTGACTCAGTGATGTAGTGGAGGTGTTGGGTAAGAATTTTCCTGATTTGTCTCTATTCCTACGAGGCATGAAAAGGAATATTTTTGGCTGATTTTTGTTTCTTTTTTCTGCTTGTACCTGCAAAAACTAAAATAGATTGAACTGCAACTAACTAAAATCTATCTTGCTGAAATGAAAATGTAGAATTGAAATGAAAGTAGGAAAGGACTAATCTATGTTGCTGAAATGAAATTGTAGGAATGAAATGCTAAGCTATGCTTGCAGAATGGAAATTGCAGAATTGAAACGCTAATCTATGCTTGCATAATTGAAATTGTGGAATTCAAATGCTAATCTACGCTTGTAGAATCGAGATTTCAGAATTGAAATGCTAATCTATGAAAGCAAGAAATGCTAATCTACAGTTGCTGAAATGAAATGAAAGCAGGAAATGTCTAATCTACTTTTGCGGAAATGAAATTGCAGAATGGGAATGAAACAATCTACTCTACGCTTGCTGAACTAAACTATTTAGTGGAAGGTTGTAGGGGAAAATAGAAGAAAAGCAGCAATCACAAATACTCTGACGCTTCCCCGGCAATGGCGCCAAAAAGGTGGTGGGCTCCAGTATTACAGCAATAATGCTGCAACTCCTCAGACTCCTTCTTTACTTTTATCAACCCGGTAGTTCGTAACAAACTTGGAAGCAGCGGTGCTATATGCACAAGTACTAGCTCTTGTCACAAGCTATCACTTGATCAACTGGCACAAGTCCGCTAGAAGCTTAAGCCAACTTCTATGAGCTCTGAGAAGAAGCTTTTAAATGTGATGGATGAAAGCTAACTCAACAGAGGCTAATCTACTTGCAGAAAGAAGCGAAAAGCGGAAAGGAAATGTAAACTCTAGCAAACCCTAGTTTTACTGACTAACCCTAATGGTGCAAGGAAAAGGATGAAATCTACAGAAAGGGATGCCATTGACTCTTGGGGAGGTTAAGTGCATGTGTCTAAGTTACTTCTGAAGTGAAATCTGAAAAGGGACATCTTTTTGTACTTTTGAGTAATCTTGTAGAATGATTATGCATGTGTTTTAACTGTTTTTTACTGTGCAGAGGTTGTTTGATGAAAGGAAATGGCGAGGGTGCTTGCAGGAGGTTGGGAAGATGAGAAGAGGGCCTAACAGGTACCTAGCACCCTTCCAAAGAGTTTCATAGTGTTCGGGTCTCGAGAAACCGCTCTCGTGAGCTTCTACAGGAAGTCTACAAGGGTTCTACAGGATGTTCCGAAAGGGGATTTTGGAGGGTTGATGGTGGAAGAAAGGTGGAGAAGTGGAGATGAAGGCTGGATGAGGGTGTGAGGAGGTCTAAGACCTAGTGAATGAGGTTGAGGATTGATTAAGGTGGTTGGATTTTGTTCGAGGATGGAAGAAGCACGGTTGCATAAAGATGTGGAAATTAGGTAAAGCTAAAAAAGAGTGGCAAACGATGGGAAGGAATCTGAGTTAGGGGGTTGGAGTAGGTTATCTAATGGAAGAAGGGTAGGAAGGAAGGTATCACAGGTGTTCTACACACTATTCTCCAAAACTGATCAAACAAAGACCATGCAAACCAAAGATCTAGCTATTTTGACCTATTTTGACCTAGAAACCAACAACCATGATGAACAGAAATTTATTGGTAGAAAATCATGTAAAATAACTATGATAACTAAGCAAGAATGGATCCAAGTATGTAATCAAAACTGGTAACAAATTTTTCAACTAAGAACCTAACACTAGCAATTGCATGAAGAAGCAAGAACAATGTTTTTGTGGCAACAAGGACACCTTGGTCTCAGCTCATGGTCCCAAGGAGGGAGAGGTGAGATCAAGGGTTGCTTGATGGCCTTTTTCGAAGATATTTTCTATTACCAACCTATAAAATAAATCCGAAACATGAAAATCTATTTCAATCATCAAAAATGACATTGTTAACCAAGCAAGATTTTAATCTACTAGCAGAAATTATTTTATGAATACAACAAAAACATATAACAGTACACAGAGGAGGTCCTAGCACTTGGGTTGGGCCCAAATTTAGGAGCTACAGGCTCCTAAGAAGAAGCTCAGAGCTGATGCAAAATGAAACTAATCTCCATTACTCAAAAAATAACCATGTCACAAAAATGTTTACAGCAAAATCTCCCAAACGAGATCAAAAGTAGAGCAGCACTAAAGTGAAAAATAAAAATGTTCCAAAAGTAAACTACGAAGGCTGGAAGCCTTCCTTCTTATGCACTACGAGGACCTCCAATAACCCTCCTTAACTCAAGGGGATTGGTTTCTCAAACTGCAAGTAATCAGTCACTTTACAAAAGCTGCTCAGCTGCCCTTGGGAATCATCATTGGTGGCCTGCTGAACTCCGAGCTGATGGTGGAAAATTCGAGGAAGGGGCCATTTAGTGTAGGAGACACCCTTCCTACAAATCCTCAGCCTTGTTCCCTCATATTTTGCTGTCATCTGGCTCATAAATGCTTGACCTTGGTCCAAAAGTTGTCCAAAAATCTGCAATAACCATGTATTAGACTTCATGGTCAAGTGACTATTCTCATTCATTCAATTAACATAAATACACTCAAAAGCATGCATAAAATATGAATAATGGTGGATTAATTGAGAATAATAGGAAAAATGAGCCCAATGAGTTACCCATTTTTGGGGCTCATCACCCCGCTCCTCGTAACCATCTCCCAATAGTCAAATCATGAATAGTGGATGTAACAGTAACTTTCTGGCTACACTACGCAGTCTCTCCCTCTATAACACAACTCCCTTCATGCTTATTTTAATAGTGTGACGCCATCCTGTTTCACGTAGACCCCTTGTCACGTAGCTCTACAAACTAGGAAATGTAGTTTATAGTCCCTCGCCTCCTTGTAGCTTTCTGGAGTGCCAAGATTATGCTACCATCATGTAGTCATTGGACTAGATCCCTGGTGTATGGCTTCAATCAAATTCCATTTACCTTTCTCGAAAATGGATCTCTATTTAATTTCATGAGCCGAACTTCTCCACCATCCGTAATCTCTTTAATAACATATGACATATGGCCCCAGCCAATGCATCTGAAATTTTCCTAGAAACTTATCAAGCTTACTGTCATAAAATAAAACTAAATTATTTACCTTAAAGGTGCCCAGTTTGATGCGCCGGTCGTGCCATGCCTTTTCGCATTCCTTCTAAACTCATTGATGGAATCGAGCCAAAAATATATCTTCCTTGAGCTCTGTTAGCTGTGAAAGCTTCTCTTCTAAGGCTTTGTAGCCTTCCATTCTTGTAAAAGCCGCTATACAAAGACTAGACACAATGTACTCCATAGGCATTATAGCCTTTACACCATAGACTAGCCTGAATGGTGTTTGACCAATAAGCTTCTTTGTTGGGGATGGAATCCCCCCATAGCACGTTTTGGGGCTCAAAGCCAAAGTTTTGGTCAAATATGTTGTAAGACTCCATGAATTCTGGGCGCAGAGCGTGAAGTATAGGTTGAGTCATAGGGTTGTCCGCCCTAAGTTTTGTAATGTAATGTCACATCATGTCAGTCTACCCATGGTCTGCAAACCATCGGATTGTATAAATAAAGTGAGGCTCTAAGTTGTAAAGATAGTGAAGAAGGAGATAGATGGGTGCAAATGTTTCGAGCATAAAGTAAGAGTTTAAGTGTATTGGGTCGTAGTAGTATGAAGAGGCTCTACAGCTGAGTGCGCAGAGGTCTAGTAGAGTCCACAGATGAGTGCGCGGGTCCCTGCAGTTGAGTGCACAGGGCGGTGTCAACTCTATAACCTTGAATGAAGAATAGTAAAGAGAAGTTGACTCCAATTTGTGCATCTGCTTGTATATTGCATTTTATACATTTATCTTGTTTTTTTTATTGTGCACACTTATATGAATGCTGGATATACTATTAATTATCACTTGATTTACACGGATAAGTTAAAGTAATCGGATAATAATAGGTTAATAGTAAGGAGATTGGGTAATAATACAGATCGCACCCCGAGTAGGGCTGCGTGAAGGAAACATCACAAGTTACGTGGAACTAATAGATGCGCGTAGTGACATGCATGTAGGGTCAAACTGTGGACCACCAGAGCTCATTAGACATCCCCAGGGTGCGGAAACTTGGTTCTAGCACCCTCCCATACTACTTCGGGTGAGACCTCAGTCCGCGCTCCATGGACTATTGCTAAAAGGGCCAGTAGCATGGGGATTTGTTTGGCTAAATCACCTCTGAACCTGGGTCAGGCCCATACAAGCCAACATTCTTATGCGTACAATCTTCTACATTATCACATTCCCTATAGACCTCCTGCAGCTCCTCCATGAGCTTCAACAAGGATATTATTTCATTCAAAATCAGGCACATAGCATCACAGTATTTCATCTGATCCCATCTTATAGAAATGGCCTGCAATAACTAAAAATTTCACTGATGAGCCTCATCAATGGGTAATTATATGGGCTTTAATTCACCTCCTAGCTAGTCAAATCAACCCTTCTCACAATTTATTACATGTTTTGATTATATATTATTTAATGAGATGAGTTAAAGTGAGATATTATGCCTAGCAGCCTAATATGCATTGAATGTAGCTTTGGAAGAGAAAATCAAGGAATTTTAGAAAGACTAAGGTTTGAAACTCGAATGGCACAAGGGAGAGATATTGTAGGAGGTAAATCCTCCTCATTTACCTCCCCATTCGAATATTCCTCCATTAATCACACTAGCTCAGAGTGTAATCATTCAAGTCATGAAGATCAAAAGGAAGCCGAGCAAGTGATAGACCATTGGGGACTTCAGTTGTATAAGTAGAGAGGCCTAGAGCCTCATTAGTATTGGAATTTTTGTTGTAAAAAAACTAGTTGTTTTTTAGCTCCAGACTTGTGGAAGACATTGATGTAATTTTCTATTTTGATAATGAAAATAAGATTTTTCTTGATCCAACACTGAGTTAACTCAGAGGGCTGAAGCTCTTGGGTAAGGGCCCAACCCTAGCAACAAAGGAACTTCTTCTTGTATCTGTATGCTTGGCTTAGTTTCATAGATTCATGGTTAAATTGTCTTTAGAAGTATTTCATTGCAAGTAATGTAGATTTGATTAGTTGTTTATTAGTTTGCTTCCATTTTTTCTTTACCTCAGTAGCAGGTTACAAGGGATAAAAGGAGCACCACAAAGCTGTCACTAGGTGTCATGGGCTCACCTCTTCCCTCGAGGATCATGATTTGAGGAAAAGACCCTTATGCAGCCCCAAAAAGACAGATTTCCATTTTCTCATAAGATTTAGAGTTTACTATACTTGAACCAGCATTTGATCAGGTTTTCAAGTGTAGGATTTAACTACCATATCTTCCATCTTCAGTACTACAGTATATTTCATCCATGATTCCATTTTATTAAGCAATTTTCCTCATGCATGAAGTAGACAACTAGTTCATTAAATTTTTCTTTTCTAACTTATTAGAATTCTTCTTGTTTACATGACTTTTTGGAAATTATAAATGTTTGATGTGGAGCAGGTGCTTCAGAAGTATAAAGAGATTTCATGTAAGGCAACCACCTTCCAACTTCACCCATCCATAATCATTCCTTGCTTTCACCAAGACCTTCACCAATCTCATCATTTTACATAGAAATCCCTCCAAGCATGTTGAGAAAATCCAACTATCTCCTAATGTTGGTTTTGAGTTCTGAGTGATACTAGAAATTTTATCACTGCATTCCACCCATCCACCACCTTCCCTAAGCCTTCCATCACCTCCAACAACCATCGTGTTTCTCTCGGCTGCATCCTGTAGAAATACAGGGAATCTTGTAGGTTTCTAGTACATCCTATACGTTTTCCTATACTGGCTTGTTTTGAGGCCGAATTGAGGGAAAACCTCTAGGAAGCCACACTAGGTCACCCAAGGGTGTCATGAACCTTCCAACCATCTCTGAAACTTCCTAACCATCCACCAACATCACTAAGCCACCTGCCACATCACCAAAAGAGATTAGGGGTTACACTTGATTTTCCATGAAAAGAATCAAAAGAACAAAACATATTTATTTCAGTCGTTTACATGCACATTAGTGATGTTTTATGTGTTGAACTTCCATGCTTTAGATAGTAGCATTTCATACATGTTGGCTTGGAATTCTTGTCAAGCATAGTTTCTCAGTAGTTAGTTAGAGAATCGTGTGTTTTTAGCATAAGATTTTAGTCATTTTCCTTATTGCAATAGACAAGATTTATCCTAGAGTAGATTTCTCTTTCTTTCATCAACAATCAAGCTTATTCTGAATCCATAGAAGTTTGGCTTGAGAACCCTAGTGATCTCTTGCCAGCTGAACAGTGACAAAAGGAAGAATCGTCACTTTTACTTGTGTATACAACACTGTCACCTCCAAGTTTGTATGAACCTCGGGTTTATAAAGTAAAGTTAGTAGCTCCAGGAGTTGCAGCATTCTTGCTGCAATACTGGTGCACATCACTTTTTGGTGCCGTTGCTGGGGAGGTATCTGAGTAATATGTGATTACGTATTTCTTTCTTCTATTTCTTGTTTCTAATATTCTGCTCTTAGTTTCATTTCTGCAAAAGTAATTTAGTTTTCTGCCTTTTTTCATTCTGCACTCTTTCCTTTCCTTTCCATTGTGCAAGTATGATTTCAATCAAGCAATTAGTTTTTCATCCAGTCAGTATTTTTCATCCAGTCTACAATTTCAATTCTGCAAGTACTTTCAAAGTTTGAAAAAAATCACAAAACAAAACGAAAACATTTTCTTTTCATGCCTCATAGGAATAGGGATAACTTAGGGAAATTTTTCCAAATACCCCCACTACATCAAAAAACTAACCTTCCCTCTTCTTTGGTGGCTACGAACTGGAAGAAACTATAGAGGAAGAAGAAGAAGGAGAACCCATTCCTATTGAACCTATGGCTGAAAACAGAAATGACAGAGGAAATAGAGAAAGAGTTGACAGTGCCTTCCACATTAGGGAAACCAATGGGGTAACTAGGATGAAAAATATAAGCCCTTTTGCCCTTCCTCATTTCCATGGCCTTACCATAGAAGACCCACACACTTTCTTACTTGAGTTTGCTATCATAAGCAGAACTTATGACTATACAAATGATGAGCAGAAGTTGAAACTATTTCCATCAATTCTCAAGGATGCATCTTTTGCACGGGTTCATGGGTTTACCTGGAAATATCATCACAACTTGGTCTCAGATGAGCAAGCCTTCAACAACAAGTATTGGGACTACTGTAGGTATAAAGACACTAAAGAGGAAATTTTTAGGATGATCTTAGGCAATGATAAATCCCTAGAGGATTATGAAGAAAGATTCCAGCTTAAATACAAAAGCGCCAAGTGCACACTTGACCCTGAGTCATTGAAGCTAGTCCTTCTTACAGGATTAAGGGAAGATCTTCTGGATACCCTACACTTGTTAGCAGGAGGGGATATCTACTAGTTACCCTATGCAGATATCAAGACTGTCTTTAGAAACCATTCTAGGGCAGCTAGAAAAAAGTGTAGGGGTAGTCAACCTAGGTGAGTCCATCGTCTTCCAATTCATCCATCAAGGGTGAAATTGGAAATATGCTGGAGGATTTAAAAAGTGAGATGTTGCAAACCCTTTCCCTATAAATGGACATTATGCACATTAAGAGAAAGCAGGAGGAAGAAGAGAGATCCTTGGCCATTTGGTCCTAGATGCACCAGGAGGCACCCTAGGAGC
Source organism: Pinus taeda (assembly GCA_000404065.3). Classification (NCBI taxonomy): domain Eukaryota; kingdom Viridiplantae; phylum Streptophyta; class Pinopsida; order Pinales; family Pinaceae; genus Pinus; species Pinus taeda. The sequence continues at coordinate 85,082 of APFE030570835.1, forward strand.
GAATGTCCATTGAATTCTATTGAAAGTTTCTCGGTCTCTCAAGAAAAATTCTCCACAGACAAGTTCCCCTCTTTGCCTGGACTCAAAGATCATGTGTATCAAGGAGCTGAAGGGGTCATTGAGCAACTCTGCTACATAAACCAAAGAAGACCTCATGGGCCTAGGCCATACCAGTAGGGCATGGAAGGGTCATCCCATGCATATTACAAACCCAACAACACATCCATACCTTGTTTAGGCCCCCCTTCTCATCCTTCTTGGTCTACACCTCCTCCTTGGTCCTTTACACCTTAGTATAATTCCTAGCCAGCTAGCTAATCATTTCAACCATACGCTCTGCCACAACCTCAGTGGAATGCACTGCCCCAGGGGTGGAGGCCCCAATACAACAATGTTCCAGCTTTATTTCCTTCACCACCTTCCCAACTACAAATTTTACACTCTTCTCCACCTATACAACCCTAGATGCCTACCCAGCCAAATCCAAACCCTAACAACATACATGCACAACAAGTATACTATGGAGAGACATCATATCCAACTTATGCCATGGAGATTCAGGAAATCAACCTGAGATCTGGGAGAGTACTCCTAGACAGCCAACCTCTACCTCCACCTAGGGAGGTTGAGAAAGAAAGAGAGGAAAGAGTCCTTAAAGTAAATCCACCACCCTTTCTTGAGAGATTAAACCAATCACTCCAGCCTACCCCAAAAGAGACTAAACTTCTAGGAGAATTGAAAAACCTATGTGTCAAAATTCCACTTCTCTAAGCTATTAAATACATACCTATTTACAACAAGATTATTAGGAAGAAGTGCTTGAAGCATCCAGGGAGGCGAAGAAGAGATGCCCCCACCATTAATGTCATTGGAAAGTTCTCTGACTTAATGTTGGTGTAGGTAATCTGTCCAAAGTATTTGGACCCTGGAAGCACTGAAGTAGATGTGCACATCAATGGAACCATCTTCCCACACACTTTGATTGATCTTGGGGCTGCCATTAATGTGATGACCAAGGATACCATGCTTAATCTCAACCTCCAAGGTTCATTGAGAAAGACCACAACAATTCTGCAACTTGTAGACTGCTCCACAGTGACCCTTGAGGGGATTGTGGAGGATGTGATGGTCTCCACTGATTCTTGGGAATACCCTACAGATTTTCTAGTTCTCTAGCATAAAGTTAAGATTACTGGTCACCCTCTCATCCTTGGGAGGCCTTGGTTAGCCAGTGTCGATGCTTACATTAGTTGCAGAGCTAGAAATATGACCATTAAGAATGGGTATATGTCCAAGCAATTAGTCCTATACCCTCCTACTTAGCCATCTCTAGAACACAACTTACCTTTGTGGCTGGAAGAGGAGGAGGAAGATGAAGTTTATTCCGTGCAACTCTATACTTTAGAAAGAACCCTGGGAGGTGGACAACAGGATGAGGATGATTTGATTGGAAACATACCCCAAAGTCCAAATCTCAGTATATTTTGCTTAGAAGAAGTAGTAAATGAAACCAAAAACAACCATCAAATTGATCCATGCTTAGCCGATTCCAACCTTATCCGTGTCAAAACCATAGAAGTCATCCCCAGGAGAACTTTGAAAATCAATCCATCTCTTTTTGTTCTCCAAGAAGAAACGTTGTGTAACATGCTAAAGAAACATTTGAATGCCTTCACTTGGTGTTACAAAGACATGAAGGGAGTGCACCCCTCAGTGTGTACTCACCACATTTATATGAAAGAAGGTTGCAATCTAGTCTGACAACCCCAAAGTAGGATGAATCCAACTCTTAAATATATAGTCAAAGAAGAACTACAAAAACTACTAGATGCTGGATTCATTTACCCTATCTCAGATAGTGGGTGGGTCTCTCCTTTGGTGTTGGTTCTGAAGAAAAATGGTAAGTGGAGGATTTGTTTCGATTACAGGGAGTTAAAAAAAGACACAAATAAGGACCATTTCCCTCTACCTTTCATCAATCAAGTGCTAGATGGCCTGGTAGGGAAAAAGTTTTTCTCTTTCCTAGATGGATTCAAGGGGTACAATCAAATCCAAATCAGCCCAGAAGACCAGGATAAAACCACCTTCACTTGTCCTTGAGGTAATTTCACCTATAGGGTCCTTCCTTTTGGCCTATGCAATGCTCCTGCCACTTTTTAGAGAGTAGTCCTGAGTATCTTTGCCAAGTTAGTCCATGAAGCAATATAAATTTATATGGATGATTTTAGACCTTATGGAGGTGATTTCGAGGAGGCTCTATCCAATTTAGGTAAGGTCCAACACAAATGCATTGAAATGAACTTATCTCTCAGTCCCGAAAAATGTGAATTCTTGATGATTGTAGGGACTGTGCTAGGTCATTCAATATCTCAACAAGGATTACAGGTGGACCTAAACAAAATAGCTATCATCCAAAGGGTCCCACCTCCACAAAAGAAGAGAGATGCCAGAAGTTTTCTAGGGTTAGCTGGATACTACTGAAGGTTTATAAGAGACTTCAACAAGTTGTCTTCTCCTTTATTTGGGTTGTTAGCCAAAGACTCTAAGTTTGTATGGTCAAAATGCTGTTAAGAGGCCCTGGACACCCTAAAGGACAAGTTAAGCACTACACTAATTCTCTGAGGCCCAGATTGGGTCCTTCCTTTTCATGTTCATGATGATGCCTCACGCAAAGCCATAGGAGCAGCCCTAGGCTAGATAGATGAAAATTTGCCTTATGCCATTTACTTTATCACTAAGAATCTTTCAAAGGCTGAGCTGAACTACACAGTGACCAAAAAGGAGCTCCTAGATGTTGTGAATTCATTGAAAAAATTTAGGCATTATATTGTAGGCTATCAAACAATTGTACATATTGACCATGCTGCAATTAGATATTTAATGAATAAACCTAATGTGAATGCCCGGAAAATTAGATGGTTACTTTTAATACAACAGTTTGATCTAACTATTTTTTTTTTGTAAGCTAAGATGGAACCATTTATATTAAGGCAGGTTAACACCAGTATTTACATACGATGGCCTCAACCCGCCCCGAAGGGAAACCGGGTTTGTTGGCCATCTGAATTTCTTAATAGCCATCCAAAAACAAAATTTACTGAGTCTGTTTATCCATGCTTTATATACTAGCTAGTCAAAATAACTATCACTATTTACTAACATCATTAAAAAAGATAACGGAGGGTAGCATACTGTTCAGCTTCCTAACTTAGGATGAAGTGGTCATATCTTGATAAGTCATTCTTCCATTGTGCTTGACTGGTGCTCCTCCTCTTTTGCTTCCTGAGTAAGCTTCTCCAACTGCTGTTGTATCTCATCCAGTTTGTCGTCCTGCATCATAAGGGTGATCTGAAGGTTGTTCATCTCTCTTTTTAGATTTGGAATGCCTTGTGCTAGTTTTGCCATCTCCATGGCCACTTGTTCCATGGCCTTAGCTAGCAACCTCTTCATGACCCAATAAATGTGTAAGGCATGTTTGTACAGGGACATACATCCTCTGGTGTTTCCAGGGTCTGGCAGCATGTATTCCCAGTCCTCCATCTCAGATCCTGACTGCTCCTGAACTGCCTCCTCCTCCAGATGCTGAATTATCCTTCTAATGTCTGCATGCGTATCTTTACTATATGCCATCTCCGCATACTGCACCTGCCTTTTCAACGTTTTCCTTCCGCGTTTCTTCCCGGTTGGTTTGGTGCATCCCTATTCCTGTTGGCCAGCACGACCTCGACCTCTTCTCCCTCTACGGCCTCTTCCTCGTCCTACTCCATTGGCATTGTAATCCCTAGCCCTACTCCCCTGTCCAATTTCACTGGCAGGTGGTCCCATGTCCCCTTCCTCCTCCCAGCTGTCGATTTTCTTATCCCTTACCTCCACCTTGGCTGAGACATTTTCACCTGTAATTCTCCCCTTCCCTCTTTCATTTCTCCTTATCTGCGACTGATCGTCTCACTCCAGGTCGTATATCTCCTCCAAGTTAACCCAGTTTTGTTCCTCTCCCTCCCGGTGGTCCTGCTTAACGCCTTCAGGTCTCGATGGTCTCCTTCCCCTACTCTCAGACATCACATTCTGCTTCATACCGTCCTCCATATGCTTACACTGAATTTGCCTTAACCCTGGAGGTCGACTCTGTGTGACTCCACTTGCTCTTGATCTCGCCTTTTCCTCCCTGCCTTCACTCACCTCGAGGGATCTCCTAACATGCTTGCTCTTATGCCTCCACCCGTAACCACTCCTTCTCACCTGTCGACCTTTCTTGTATTGTTGCACCAGTTTTCTCTACCGCCTGCACTCACCATAATAGCCCACTCGTCCCTTTGCTGCATTCCTTCCTTAACACGTTAACCACCCTGATCGGGGGAACAGTTTGATCTAACTATTGTTGATAAGCCTGGTAAGGAAAATATTGTTGCAGGTTTTTTGTCCAAGTTAAGTTTTCCTATAGGTGGAGAGGGAATGGTTGATGATCAGTTACTGGATGAGCACTTATTTTCCATTTTATTTCTCTCTCCATGGTTTGTTGACATAGAAGACTATTTGGTATATGCACAGTTCCCACATAATTTGTCCTCCAAGGAGAAAAGCAAGATTGTGAGGAAGAGTGCCCCCTTCACTTGGATTGGGGGCAACCTCTTAAAACTAGGCCAAGATCAAATTATGAGAAGGTGTTTCAGGGAGGAGGAAGTATTTAACATCCTTCTGACCTGTCATGATGGGCCTTATGGAGGTCACTTTATAGCAAAGAGGACAACATTTAAAGTGTTACATGTTGGGTATTATTGGCTCGATCTTCATTAGGATGTGAAAAGATATACTAGTCAGTGTGATCGGTGCCACAGGATGGGAAAGCCTAATCTAAGAGATGAAATTCCTCTGCAACCTCAAGTGACTTATGAGCCATTTGGCAAGTGGGGCATGGACTTCATTGAACCTATTGACCCTCCTTCCAAGCGAAAAAAATATATCATTTTGTGCACTGATTATCTGACTAAGTGGGATGAAACCAAGGCAATTAAGGCAGCAATAGAGGAGAAGGTGGCTAAGTTCTTAAGGGAGAATGTATTTTACAAATTTTGGTACCCTAGAGAACTAGTCACTGATCAAGGTAGCCAGTTTACCTCCAACATGATTGAAGACTTGCTCAGCCAGCACAAGATCAAGCATAGGACCTCCAGTACATATCACCCACAAGATAATGGGCATGTGGAGGTGACCAACGGAGTGTTGCCAAAGTGGTTAGCAGCAGTAGGAAAGATTGGGAAGATATACTAGTTGAGGCCACCTGGGCCTATAATACCACCTGGAAGACCACCATTTGATTCACACCCTATGAGCTGTTCTATGGGAAAAAGGCCTTGTTGTCCATTGAATTTGAGTATAACACATTGACGGTGGCACCCCAACTAGATCTAGAACTCAATAGTGCATAAAAAGAGAGGTTTCTCTAGTTGAATGGTTTAAATGAGTTCAGAATGCAAGCCCTCCTACACACAGAGGTAACTCAACTTCAGAGGAAGATCTGGCATGATAAGAACATCAGGGATAAGCAATTTTAATAAGGTGATTGGGCTTTGTTATATGATTCCATATATAAAGACTTTAAGGGCAAGTTAAGGACAGGATGGTTAGGGCCTTATGTTATAGAGAGATTTCATGATAATGGTTTAGTGTAGATTAGAACCATTGATGCAAAGGCCATTCCTTTACTTGTTAATGGGCACAGACTGAAATTTTACAAGAGGCCATTGTCAAAGAGAGAGTTCATTGATGGTATCAATAAAACAATGATGGTGGTGGAGCAAGTTTCAACTCCTGCCTCATCAAGTCACTGAGAAAAGAAAAAAGAGAAATAAGGACTCAGGTGAAAACCTCCATGAGGTGTTGAGTCCCATTATTAGGCTGAAAACATCTTGGGGCAATCCAATGGTGTCAAAAAAAAAAAAAAGGAAAAAAAAAAAGAAAAATAAAAAGATATATGGGTGAAATCCTCTCTTGAGGCACCCAGGGCAAGCATCTAGAATGAAAACGTCTTGGAGGTAGGCTAGTTGTTTTCAAGAAAAAAATAAAAATAAAAAAAGAGAAAAGAAAAATCATGAAAAAATTGTTTGCAGGTCAACAGGAGGACGATCAGAGGGCAAAGGAGAATCGAAAAGGGACCTATTCCAATCATATTTTTATTTCCCATTCCATTATCATTCATCACTTCACCATTTATTTCATTTTTTTAACTCATTTGCCTCAATTACAAGGGTACTGTGTTTTCTACAGGGTTCCCTGTAAACCTACAAGATCCCTTGAAAACCTACAAGATGATCTTGTAGGAATTACAGTGGCTTCGGAATCCTAAAATGAGTAACCCTAGGGCAAGGAAATGACCTACCCATGTCAAAAAATACAAAACCCTACTTCACAACTTCATTACCATACCTCTGTCCACCATGATCACCCCTGATCCATCATAAAAAAAAAATTAGTTTCAATTTATTTTTTTCACAGTCTTCAAAATAAAACACAGAGGAAAATGGAATAGGAAGCAGAAGGGAACAAACCCTGAGTGTACTTCTCATTATTCACACTCCTACACCTCCTCCCTAACCATGTCACCATCCTCAAAGTCCTAGTAGTGGAAATGAATAAATATTCTGAGGCAGAAGCAGCTACAAGACATCTTGTAGGAAATCCTATAGCAACCTATCCCATAGAATAAAAACCATGAGTTGCAGCAAGCTTCTAGCATGAAGATCCAAGGGCAAAAGAAGCTCCAGAGCAACAGTGGCACCATCACCTTCAACACTAGGTACCTGCACATCAAGGGAATCATCAGAGGGCAATAAAAAAGGAAGGAAAAATAACATGAAACCAACACACAACAAGCACCTGATGTCCTCAACAAACTGTAGCAATGTATTATCACCACAGGTAAGTATCTCGCTTCACTCTCTCATTTGCATAATGTAGTTAAAAGATGTAAAGGTTGTGAGCGAGTTGGTTTATAAGAGAAGGGAGGCCAGTTAACTTGGCCACCTTTGTTCACTTAGCAAGGACAAAACAATTAGTCCCCTCACACATGGTAGTAGTCAAGTCAAAGAAAATGAGAATGAGATCAGAAGCAGTTGAGACTACAGATGCCTGAAGTGGGAGTTGATTACAAGGAGAGGGGAATGATGAGGTTGTAGTGGGGACCAATAGTCCAAAAATACAAAAATAGTACCTCATCTGCCAGCACACCACCTCAATCAACTCGACCATATGAGGAAACAAACGTTGAACCCCATGCACTCAGGCATTCATCTCCTCGTGGATCACTCTAGAAAAATCCCTCTCGTACCCAAGCAACCTACAAAAGAGAAAAATTCCATCTTTCTCCTACGCTGGACTTCCTACAGGATCACAAAGGGAATCCTACAGGATCACATAGGAATCCTACAGGATACAATAAGGCAGTCTACATGATTGGCAAATAGCAGTTTCAGAGAAGGAAACATAGGGGTTGGCTACAAAAAACACCATGAGGAGGTAGGATCTGCATTTCCTTCTATTTTTCCAAGTGAATAGAACAAACAAATCTCCTAGTTTGAGTGAATTTGATAGTTGTGTAATGGAATTGTCTCATCAAGTATTTCAATCCCATTTCCTCTTGCACTAAAATTTGTATCAACCATCTCTTCTCCTCAAAATTTAGCAGATAAAATGACATGGGGTTTACACAGTATTTTGTCACTGACCCCGCATACCCCAATCCCGGGTAGAGTCGATCCCTAAATGGCATCTATTTTGTGGCATAAATCAAAATATGTGTCCACATCTTCCAAATAATTCAAGAAGATTAACTATGCTCATTAAACATGAAGATTTACCCTTTTGACCTATGTTTCAAGGTCGCTACAGGACGTCAGTATCCTACCTATGATGATGGCCCAGATTGAACGAGGACCTCGCGACACTGTCGAAAGAGTACATATGTTCTCTCTGACGGTCAGGTTTTAGGGATCGTCACAGGACATCAGTATCTTTCTTGTGACGATGGCCCTGAATACATTAATGCCTCACGATGTTGTCTCTGAGTCTTGGTGTTTGACTCGCGATACGGCAAGTTTGTTCAAATAGAATGCTTTTGGGTGGTTCTAGAGCTGGTTGTTGGGTCAAGGAAGTTCGCCTTTCCTCATTTGAGATGGTGGTTCTGGCCTTTTGAGCAACCTCCCAAGAAGATAAACTTTCTCTCCCCCATTTGTGGAGGCTCCTCCTCTTATAAAAGCATCCTCCATTGCTATGATCAACTAGTTGGCAAGTTAGAGCTTGATAATTAGCAAATTAGATAGTTTTTGGTGTTGAATAGCTTAAAGTGTGGATTGTTGATAGCTCAATAATTGGTTGTGGATTGATAGTGTCGAATGGTTTTGTGAGAAAGTAGCCTTTTTATGATTGCCTTAGCCTCATACTAGTACTTTTTGGTGAGAGAGAGAGTCATCAGTCTTTCTGTGAGACCTTTGAGAGTGAATTCTTATGGATACATACTAATCAGACCCTCCAAGGAAGCTTGCAACGCCAAGCTGTGGTTGTAAGCTTTACTTTTGTTATACTAATACAATCAATGGTTATTTCCTATATCATGTATGAAATATATTTGATTGCTTATGGTTCCTTGACTCTGTAACTGGATAGTTCATTGTTGTGCTCCATTATGTGTTTCGTTGTCCTCTTATGTTGTTTTAGGTAAATCACTCATCAAGGAGAAGGAAATGATAGCTGAAGCAGTGTAACGAAGACTGCATAAAACACTGGCATAAGGTAGGCTCTTTCAACAATGAATATTTAAGGAATTAGTTGTTGTTTTGTCTTGTTGTGACTAGATCCACTCTAGGGCTAGAGGGGTTGTCTCTATCCACAGGGGGAACTTTAGCTACATCACAAGTTGGTGTCTCCATTGGGGAGTCCTTTGTGTGTTGTCTCTTGTTTTTCTCTTGATTTTTTTTTGGTTGAATTACATAGTGTCTCTTCGTTTTTGGATTGAGCCGTCAGTGTTTTGGATTGCTTGAGTTAGTCTAGTAGTCCACCCCACTATCTGAGTGACAGGCCCGGTGTCTTTCAGCTGCCTTTTCCTTGTTTTGCCTCTTAATTAAGATTGTTGTTATTTAGCTCTTAATAGTTGCGATGAATCGCCCCTGTCCTCTTTGACCAAGCTGTACGTCGCGGATATCTTGTCATAGAGCTGTGATGATTCCTGAAATCAAACCGTCATTGAAGACAGGTGCACTCTTTTGATGATGTCGCACAGTTGCTAGTGTCGTGCTTGCTACGATTTGGTGATCGTCTCATGTTGCTAGTCTTACCCTTGCGACAAGTACTGTAAGGTTGCTTTTTACACCCCTGCCTTCTAAATAGGCCAGTGTAGTCTATTCTTTGTTGTCTCTTACATCCTGTTAAGCTTGTTTTACCTGTGTTAGCTTAGGCATAGCCTTCTTGCTTCCATTTGCATGAGTTTTAGTGTTTTAGGCTGTGTGACCTAAGTTTTTCAAGATTTCGTGAATAATTCACTTGTTTTGGGTTGCTTGTCTGTCCAAGATTATGGACTACGTCTGCAACCATCTTATTGACTTGTTTGAAGTTGTTCCCTTGCTACTTATCTACTCTTTCTGAGTGGTCTGTAGTGATCGGTCATTGAACCAATTCGTTGTGTTGATTTGATTTCCATTCACTATCGAACATAGATTACATTTGTTTTGATCAGTCAGGATTGCAATTGCTTATTTGTTATTAAGTCCAAAAAATAAAAAACATTGCATTCATATAGCATTTGAAAGTGAAAGCATGTTTGCATTAGTGATGTTGGTAAAGTTCCCCCTACGGACAAAGGCAACCCCTCTAGCCCTAGAGTGGGTGCAGTCACAGCAAGACAAAACAACAACTAATTCCTTAAATAGTCATTATTGAAAGAGCATACCTTATGTTGGTGTTTGATGCAGTCTTTGTTATAGTGCTTGAGCTATTGCTTCCTGTGTTAACTCAGGCATAGCCTTCTTGCTTCCATTTGCATGATTTTTGGTGTTTTAGGCTATGTGACCTAAGTTTTTCAAGATTTTGTCAAGAATTCACTTGCTTTGGGTTGCTTGTCCTTCCAAGATTCTGGACTACGTCCAAAACCATCCTATTGAATTGTTTGAAGTTGTTCCCTTACTTATTTTCTACTCTTTCTGAGTGGTCTGTAATGATTGGTCATCGAACCAGTTTGTTGTGTTGATTTGATTTCCATTCACTATTGAACATAAATTATATTTGTTTTTATTAGTCAGGATTGCAATTGCTTCTTTGTTATTAAGTCCAAAAAAATAAAAAAATTCATTCATATAACATTCGAAAGTGAAAGCATGTTTGCATTAGTGATGTAGGTAAAGTTCCCCCTATGGACAAAGGCAACCCCTCTAGCCCTAGAGTGGGTATAGTCACAACAAGACACAACAACAACTATTTCCTTAAATAGTCATTGTTAAAAGAGCCTACCTTATGACAGTGTTTGATGCAGTATTCATTACAGTACTCCAGCTATTGGTTCCTCTGTTAGCTCAGGCATAGCCTTCTTGCTTCCGTTTGCATGAGTTTTGGTGTTTTAGGCTGTGTGACCTAAGTTTTTCAAGCTTTCGTCAATAATTCACTTGCTTTGGGTTTCTTTTCCTTCCAAGATTATGGACTATGTCCACAACCATCTTATTGACTTGTTTGAAGCTATTCCCTTGCTTCTTGTCTACTCTTTCTGAGTGGTCATTAGTGATTGGTCATCGAACTAGTTTGTTGTGTTGATTTGATTTCTATTCACTATCGAACATAGATTACATTTGTTTTAATCAGTCAGGATTGCAATTGCTTGTTTGTTATTAAGTCCAAAAAACAAAAAACATTGCATTCATATAACATTTGAAAGTGAAAGCATGTTTGCATTAGTGGATTTTTCATGATTGAAAAATTAAAAGGAAAAGTTCAAATCTTTCGTTTTCTATCATAGTAGTTGCGTGATAAGTAGAAATTGATGCATTGTGTTTCTCCTTGACTAGATTACTTGCTTGCACTATTGTTCTTGCATTTGCTCGTTATTGTTTTCGTTCGCTTGGAAATGAACTCCTTACCCTCAGTTTGGTAGTCGTTCATCAAAAGGAATGGCTTTTTACTCATTGTAGTTGCATTCTAAGAATTGTTGAAATACATTCAATAGGGCCTTGAAACTGAAACTTAATTCCAAGTTCAACTGTTAAAATCTATTGAATGTGTCAGGCCAGGTAGTAACTCCACAAAACAAACAACTGATTCGTATGTTATTCCATAGGTAGGTCATTGTTATATACAATAGGGAGTGATTGTTCAGTTCATCTCCCGATGACTGTTCACATTCCTAATTTAATTATTTACATAAAATTCCCCCAATCATGAAGACTAGGTGTCAACATTCCCCCACCTTAATCTGAAGGGATGTTGGTGAGTCCAAGCATCATTCTGAATTATTAAAGCTTTTCCCTTCCAAGTGCTTTGGTGAAGATGTCTGCAATTTGCTCATTTGTGGAACAATGACGGAGATGGATTGTTTTGTCCTCAACATGATGTCGAATCAGATGATATTTAGTATTGATATGCTTTGTTTGATCATGGAACTTTGGGTTCTTGGCCAACTTTATTGCAGAGGTGTTGTCAATCATGAGTGGAGTTGATTGTACTTGTTTTACCTGCAAATCTTCAAGAATTTTCCTGAGCCACACAATTCCTTTTGTTGCTTCAGCTGCTGCCACGTATTCTGCTTCTGTTGTGGAATCTGTTGGAACTGATTGTTTGCGTGATCTCTAGGAGACAGCTCCTGATCCAAGACTCATAGCATATCCTGAAGTAGATACCCCAGTTTCTTTGTCTCCATCGAAGTCTGAATCAGAGTATCCGATCAAACTGAAGTCATCCACTTGTGTGTACTTGATTCCAAAGTCTTGAGTTCCCTTCAAGTACTTTAGAACTCTTTTTGCAGCAGACCAATGTCCCTCACAAGGCTTTTCCATAAACCTGGAGAGGATTCCAACAGCAAATGAAATGTATGGTTTGGTAGTAGCAAGGTAGTTGAGACTTCCTACAAGCTGTCTATACTTTGTTGCATCCTCAAATTCCTTTCCTTCAATAGATGTGAGCTTTACGTTTTGTTCCATTGGAGTGGTAAGAGTATTGCACTCTGTCATGCCAAATATGTTTAACAAATCTCCAATGTATTTCTTTTGAGAAATAAATATGGACTTTGGATGTTGGGTTACTTCAATTCCAAGATAGTAATGAACATAGCCGAAATCAGTCATTTCAAAAAAATTTCCCAATTCCTTCTTTATGGATGCAATGTAGCTTTCATTGTTCCCTGTCATTAAAAGATCATCTACATATACCATAAGATATACAACTGTTTTTCCAACTTTCTTGACAAATAAAGTTGTATCATCAAGATCAAAATGATTGAAGTTGAGTTTCAGAAGATGCTCAGTAAGTTTTTCATACCAAGCTCGTGGTGCTTGTGAGGCCATACAAGGAATTCACAAGTTTGCATACTTTATGTTCATGTCCTTTCACAGCAAATCCTTCAGGCTGGGACATAAAAAACATTTTCTTTTAGATCTCCATTCAAGAAGGCAGTTTTTACATCCATTTGATGGACTTTCCAACCGTTCTGAGCTGCCAGTGCAAAGAGTGTCCGGATG
>APFE030570835.1:99992-120999 GCA_000404065.3 Pinus taeda
CGACATCATGTTGAGGCCAAAACAATCCATCTCCGCCATTGTTCCACAAATGAGCAAATTGCAGACATCTTCACCAAAGTGCTTGGAAGAGAAAAGCTTGAAAGATTCAGAACGATGCTTGGACTCACCAACAACCCTTCAGATTAAAGGGGGAATGTTGACACCTAATCCTCAGTGATTGGGGAATTGAATGTGAACAATCATCGAGAAGATGAACTGAACAATCACATTCATGTATATATTAGATAGCTGGCTAAATGAATAAACGCATTAGTTTTCTGGAGTTACTCCTCGCCTGACAATGTGGAATCTGATTATCAAATTCTTGAAATGATTTCGTTTTTACGAATCTATTCAAGCGATCAAGTTGCCACTCAACAACATTGTCAGATTTGGATGATTCAAGAAAAATTACATCTCTAGATACAACAAACTTTTTATTTACTTCTAGCACCGAGTTTGTTTCTACGTACCTTTGGTATCAAAGCATAACAAGTGGAACCAAAGATCCTGAGATGTTTTACCGAAGGAACATGTCCATACCACAATTCATAAGGAGTCTTGTTTCTTATAGCATTAGATGGACATCTATTCTTTATATATGCAGCACATAGAATAGCATTAGCCCAAAATATTATCTTTACATTTTTGAAGAAAAGCATGGGTCGTACCATATTCAAGATTGTTCTATTCATTCTTTCAGCTACACCATTCTGTTGGGGATTATAAGGCACAGTTGTTTGATGTTTGATCCCGTGTTGTCGAAGATAGTTTTAAAATTCATTTGATGTATATTCTTTTCCATTATCAGTGTGAATAGACCCAATATGATATTGTGCATCATTTTCAATCCATTTATGAAAATTCTTGAATGTTTGGAAAGCATCAGATTTATTCTTCAATTAATAAACCCAACACATTCTGGTGTAGTAATCAATAAACATCATGATATATTTATTTCCATTTGCAAAAGAAACAGGCATTGGACCACATAAATCTGAATGAATGAGTTCAATTTTTCTATGTGCTCTTGAATGCGAATCGTGAAAAGACTGTTTTCTATGCTTTCCTAGAATGCAAGGATCACATTGCTTAAGTTTTCTAGGAATTGTAGGCAAACCAGCAACACCATTTTTCTTCAATAAGCAGAGACTGTCATAGTTCAAATGTCCAAATCTAGCATGCCATAATAAACTTGATGGAAGTGTACCTTCTTCATGATGCGAATTGTATGAGAAATGTTGTGCATAAGCAGATGTTCCTTGCAGTTTGAGAAGCCTTTCTTCTTCTATTCCCCTCATGACAAGTGAGTGATGAGATGCTTTTCTTACCTCAAGCTTGCCATCAAACATATGAATGGAGTTACCTTTCTGGTGGATGTGGACCAAGGACAACAAGTTTCTCTTGAGCTGTGGGAGATATAGAACATGATCCAGAAGAAAGTCTAGAAGACGAGGTAGTTTAAGCCTGATTGTGCCAAGCCATGATGGCTTGATTTTTGACTGATCTGCAAAGTATACTGCTCCATCAACATTGTGAGTGAAATATTCAAAAAAATATTTTCTATGACTCATGTGACAGGTTGCTCCTGAATCAAGCAACCAATCATTTTTCCAGGAAGCAAGTGAAGCATTAAACAGATCTTCATTTACTCCAATGTTACATTGTGCCTCAACATAGTGAGCGGATTCAGACCTTTGTCTGTATCATCAATTTTACCTTTCTGTTGGTTTCTTTTCTACTCAATTTTGTCTAATGGTAGCTTGCATGTAGATGCATCATGTGATCCATTTCTTTTGCAGCGAATACAGTGTAAATCTGCCTTTTCTCCTTGAGAATGTTTGCCCGCCTTCCTCTGAAATATCTTCCTCTTCCTCTTCGTCTACCTCTTCCTCTTGTAGAATCATGAGAAGGATGCTTTTCTTTATGAGCAAGGCACATAGTCTCTTCAGAAGACTGAGGGGTTGTCTTCTTTCCAAAAGCTTTCTCTATTTCAACAAACTTTTTCACAAGAGTGTCACAAGTTATATCTTTGAGATTTCCATTTGTTTGCAAAGACTCAAGATAATTGGAGTAAGTAGGATAAAGTGCCTTGAGAAAAGCAATAAGAGGGATATTGAGCTCAACCTTAGTGGATTTGATATCATGCATTATAGACTTTACTTCAGATGCAAGAGCAAGAGGATCATTATTTTGCAGTTCAAGAGTTAAGAGTTTAATCATAAGTTGGACGACTTCAAGTGCAGAATGTGAGTCATAGAGTTCTTTGAGCTTTTGTAAAGCTTCAAATGCAGTTGAATATGATAATATGGCGGCTCAGCTCTTCATTTACAAATACTTCCATTAATGCATAAGCTTTGCTATTCTTGTTTTCCCAAATGATGAGCTCTTTATCTGAAGTAGGGTGTACTCCATCATTGTCTCCTTCTCTCACACACACTCCTCTCCACAACTCATTGAAGATGAGGGTGTGTTTTATCACATTGGACCATTCAGGATAGTTCTCCTTGCGAGTGAGAACTATTCCTACCATAGAGATGATTGAATGCATTATGTAAAAAAATACTTCTGCTGATAGAAAAAATACTTCTTCCAATATACAGTGAAATTGTACTCAAAAGGTCATTCTCAAAATATTTCAAATCTCTTCCTTAAGCTACAACTTTATGCACTATATTTTCTTCAAATCCCTCCAATGTTTGATAAAAGCATCGAGAATTTCATTGAAATATTATGTATTACATATCACTTCAATGCTTTAAAATGTAATATATTTATATATTACATATCACTTCAATGTTTTAACTATAGAATGCAGCAGGGTAACATGCTGTAACTATACCATTCAAATGATTTAAAAAAAAACTGTGCATTGATACTATTCACCCACATTTAAAACAACATTCAAACTTATTTAAAACAGGAGCTCTGCAGTTTTTATTTTTGTGAACTAGGTCTAGGCTCGCTAGAGAAGAGTCCACAATAGCCATAGTCACAAGTTATGTGGAGTACAACAAAGTGTTGAAGAAGGTGAAGGCGATAGACAAACGAGCAAATATTCTATTGGCTTCAACGCATACACCAAAACATACCATTCACATGCTCCATTCATGACATTGCTTTTTTTTTAAATTCAATCCAGAGTTTCATAGATGAACAACAATGTTAATACGAAGGCATTTAATATAACTTCACATTAGGCAGAGAGAGACAACATTAACCATCCCACTTTTGAGACCATTAACAATAGTATGACCCTCCAGTATTCTTAGAGGGACAGAACTAGGGCTAGGGTTACACCTCTCGGTCGAGGAGCTAAATTTTAAAGATCAACGTGCTCAGATCTCAGAAAATCTAGCTCCACTTGGTGCAAGTTGCACATATCTATTGCTATGACTAAATCCAGAAAGAGAAAAATGCAGAGTTCAATCAACTAAGAAGACCAAGGCATACTGGTGACGAAGATACAAAAAGAGCTCAAGCAGTGGCCAAGACTCAAACCTGCAAGATCCACACAGAATAATCAATGGAGGGGCAGTATGCAATGGAGGAGGAGGACAGGTGAAGCAATTCATGCAATGGAGGGGCAGGTGCAATAACCCCCTTTTTTGAAACTTTTGTGAACAGTGAGAGAACTGAACTGTAAGTCAGATAGAGGGGCAACTAATTTTATGGAGAACCTACTCAGCTATATGGAGAGCACACAGGGAGTTACAAGGGACACAAAGGCTAAAAAAGTGTTAGCTCTCATACCATGACAGGCCAGGCAGTAACTCCACAAAACTAAAAACTCTTTCATATATTATTCCATAGGTAGGTCATTGTTATACAATAGGGAGTGATTGTTCAGTTCATCTCCACATGATTGTTCACATTCTTAATTTAATTATTTACATAAAATTCCCCAAATCATAAAGATTAGGTGTCAACATTTTCTTTCAAAAAAAAGAATGTGACAGATATGGTGGCTGCTCACTATGACTTTGCATCTTACTTGTTGTTTCATAGACTAGTAGGTGTTCTTCTTAGTTGCAATCCTCAATTATATTAAGTCATTAACATCCTAAATTTGGGGCACATATATCTTAAGTTCTATGAGGACTACATTTAAGCATTGCTCATAGGGTCCATTGATAATGGAGAGGGTTGATACTTCCATTACATTTATCCTTGCCAGCAAATACATAATTCAATATAAAGGGAAAGGTGAAGCTTTTCTTTCTTTACATGTGTAATTTTCTTTTCCCTCCCTATTTTTCACAATGGTAGTATAATTTTCATCATCCATCTTTTTTTCAGAGATAGGTTGCCAATGAAGGTTGCATACACTCACTTTGTGATCTTCCAGTCTCCTCGAACTAATCCACCAAAGGATACCGTTTTGGTCTTGGCTGGAGGTAGGGTTTGAATTGTAGCCAGCTTGGGGTGGAAAAGACTAAACAACTCACTTTGTGATCTTCCAGTCTCCTCGAACTAATCCACCAAAGGATACAGTTTTGGTCTTGGCTGGAGGTAGGGTTTGAATTGTAGCCAGCTTGGGGTGGAAAAGACTAAACAAAAGTATTAGCATGATGTGACAATTCTCCCTACAATAAGCCAAAAAACATGTGTTGTGTTGTGTTTTCAGAATGTTCAGGGTTCGAATAACCGCAATGGTGAAGTGTGCGAAGACAAAGGAGCTGTTGCAATGCTGCTCCTTGAAAAGTAACGGCAAGGACATTAAAAGTATGCAGTAGCTAAAAAAATAACGAATATTTTCTGTCAAATTATGCCTTCAGGTATCATATACCCTAAACTAAAATCCACCTGGTCTGCCATCGTTTTTTTTTTAACAGTGAGAGACTCTGCTCATGCGCCCTCAGCATCGGAACGAGCTGCCTTACTTAGCGCGGGTTGAACAAATTGAATGGGGAAGAGAAAGAATGTGTAGGTCCCAGTCCGCTGGTTTTATCGAGCAGGACTCAAAACATGGGCCGTGCCTATTCCATGGCGCCAAGGAGCTTTTCTTGTCGGACACCACTACGACACCCAGAGCTTGGTCACCATTGAGGATATGTGTGTAGTCCACAGTTTCAAGAATTATGTGAAGCTCGAAAGCGTGAACACAGAAGACTATTTTTGACGCTTTGTATTCGAAGCGTCCAAAATAAACTTCTGTCTTCAAGCTTTAGAGGTTCGCATAATTCTTGAAACTGTGGACTACACAAATGGTGTCCAAGCTTGGGTTTCGTAGTGATGCCACAAGAAAAGGTCTTTGGCGCCATGCAATAGGAGCCGCCCATGTTTTGAGACCTCTGGTCGATAAAACCAGCGGACTCGGACCTTAACATTCTTTCTTTAGCCGCATTCAATTTGTTCAACCCGTAATAAGTAAGGTGGCTCGTTCCAACGCTGAGTACGCATGAGCTTGAGTCTCCCACTGTTAAAAACGAAACGACCGCAGACCAGTGAATTTTAGTTTAGGGTATATCATACCTGAAGGCATAATTTGACAGAAAATAATAGTTATGTCTTTTTAGTTACTGCATACCTTTAATGACCTTGCCGTTACTTTTCAGGGTGCAGCACTGCAACAGATCCTTTGTCTTCGCAGATTTCACCATTGCTGCGGTTATTCGAACTCTAATCGAAGCCCTGAACACTCTGAAAACACAACATGCTAATACTTTTGTTTCGTCCTTTTCACCAACCAAAACCAAAGCGATATTTCGCGGATTAGTTCGGGCAGGCTAGATCCTCTGAAAAGGTTGAGAGTTCGGCCGGCTGAAAAAGTTGCAGGGCTCACAGCAGTTAATGCATATGTGCGCCAAATTGAGGATGTTGGTTGCTTGAATAAGAAGATTGAGGACGGTCAGTGAGAACACCCAAGAGCCTATAAACACGAGCTAAGATCTTTGAAAATTATTCCTATTCAAAAACTTGAAAGAAAGAGGGGAAAATAAACAAGTTGGGTTTCGAAACAAAAAAGGCTTACGGGTGAGGGTTTCGAAACACACATAAATAAAGAATAAAACAATAGCTCTTTGGCCCAGTAGAAAGCTTGCTGCCACCTTCACATTGCTAATAGATTCACTCTATTTCGCCTGTGTAGCTGTAGAGTTCTCCACCTGCGTAGGAGGTGGAGAAGTCCAGAAGGAGGCGGTAAATAGAGTGAAACTATTACAAACCCGAAGAACGTCGAGGTCGGCGACTGCCATTCTATGGAGGTGGAGAAGAGGGAGAGTGAAGCTATTACGGACCCGAAGCGCAGCCATTCTTTGGTGCGAAAGATCACCTGCATCAAATTTATATTTTTAATGGCAGGCAAGAAAAGCGAATACCTTGTGGGTTATGTCAAAATATCGATCCAGCCAAGTCACAAAAATAAATTTCTTTTGGACATCGAATTTTTCATTGAGGTTCATGTAAGTTACAAGGATAAAGTTCGTTTCCGATAATTTGTCAATAACCTTCATATATGGTTCGAATTAGGGAAATAAAGAATATTAAAGAACAACAATAATTTAATTCTATAATAACAAAGCAAATAATATTATAATGGAAAATGAATATAAACAATAATAATTATCTAATTTAATAATAACATGAACAGATTAAATTTCTTTTTATTCTAAGGAGAGTAATGAAAAGAGACTTCATACTGTTAAACACACATGGTAGCAACATAATATTAAAGATAAGTAGCAGAGTACATTTATTATTAACAAATGATATATATTTATAGTACATTTGTGTGACTGTTGGGTTCCACATCCCTAGGTCTTTTGGACTTCCTTAGTCTATTGGGCTTTAGCACCAACCCTTAGAGAATTAGGTGTCCAACACACAGATTGAATCCCGAGCAATGAAAAGAGATTTCATACCTATCAACCTTTGATACATCTGTAGTCAAGATAGATCTAGGCTGTTTTTAAATAGGCCACCCCCATAGCCAAGGCCTTTATGGAAAATCAGTAAAATGTGTGTCTAAATACAATTATCAAACAACCATGGGAATTTACAAAACAATGTGATCCATCCTAACTCCCCATCTATAGAGAGCTAAGAGGAATCAAATATTTTGCATCTTAACATATTTGTATCCCAAGAGATTTGATCCTCTCTTTATCACAAGAGATTTGATCCTCTTTATCACAAGAGATTGGATTGTCTCTCTCCTTATCACTAGTTAAGATGATGGACATGGTTTAATTCTCCCCCTTTAAATAGGCTATATTGTACACTAATACCATGGACATTATCATAAACCTAGAACTCAAAAACCACCATTAACCTTAACTACAAAAAATAAAGTAATAAAAAAATGACATTGAATTTTTATTTTCCCTGGTCAAGGAAGGGAAAAGAATTGCACTTAGAAGTGGTAGGAATGAGGGCAAAAAAAATTCAAAAAATATGACCTGAATTTGCATAACATCTAGGACCAAAAAGAAGTCTAGTTAACATGCCTCCTAGACTACTGCTTTTTATTCTAACATAGGATTACTTTTATTCTTATTTCAGTTTTACCTTAACTACCTAACTAGAATTGATAAAAAATAGTAACCTATAATTTTTATTTAAAATAGGGTTGTTTTTATTTTTTATTTTATTTTATTTTGACTTAGTCAAAATGTTTACACCTTATAGCATTAGGACATCTCTTACATATTGGCTTGAGCCTAGGCTCAATTATCAAGATACCATGGGCATTTACAAAACAATTTACTAAAATAAGTGGTTTTCTCACTAATTATAGGGTCATTCTCTCTCTCCACCCAAATATGGTAGAAATGTTGCAATATATTGTTTAAATTAATAATTATAATCATAATTATTAATTTAATTTATTTTTTATTTTTTATTTTAATATTATTCTACAAAGTCAAAATGTTTACATAGCATAACATTACAATTCAACAGCAATAACTCTATAATGTGACAAATATCAAGAAAAAACTAGTTTTGTTCACATTTATTCATGGAGTGCTAGCTCTATAATACATAGATAAAAATCCACTAAATCTCAAAATAAACTCAGTAAAAATGCCTCATATTTGCTGAAAATGGATGGTACAATTTAATACCAACTAGATGTAAAGTCATGAGGTGATGTGGACAACTTGATGATGTAAGACCCATGTTATAATGTGTTTGAATGGGTTACACTTCAATATGCTCAACAAATCAAGAAAAAAAAGAAAAAAAGATAACACTATTTATAAAAAACAACACTCTTTAATGTTACCAACTTGCTTAAGAAAACCACCTTGGTATGGTCTCATGTCATTTACATGTGGGTTCAAAGTAGTAAATGAAGTATTTTCTTAAATTTCATAGTTAGATATAGGTAAGGGCTATGTGATTTAGTGAAAGACATTACCAAAACTCATAAAATAATTTTCAAGATCAAGTGAAGTATTAAGTATGTATATTTATTGAATGGTGGGTTACTTGCAAACCATTCTATTTTTAAATGTTGTAATCATTCTTTCTTTTGATGAGCATTCAGTTATAAAAATTCAAGTGCATATTTTTTTATTGGCATATTACAATTTGTTTTGAATTCTTTTCTTCTTTACCTCTTAACCTACTACTTTCCATTGAGATTTGCATGATTTTTTTAATTAACTTGTGCACATGGTATAAAGTTTGACTAGTTCTAATAAGAGTTTTATGACTCTATGTAAACTTTATCAAATGTTAGTTCTTGTTGAAATTTTTTCTAACTAGTGATTTACTATGCTGTCTTATTTTCATATGTATTATGCATAAAATGGTCTAATGGTAATTGTGGATTGATTTAATCAAATCAAAGTTTCACCTACTCTTTTGATTAGCTCTAGAGTGAAACAACTTCAATGAAAAAAAACCACACAAAAGTTTAAGTTGCTTCTATTTTTCCATATTCACCTCCACATTGCTACAACTCTAAAACATGTAGCAACTAGTCATAATTTTGACATAACAAACCATCCACATGGTAGCAATGGATAAAAAAAGTATTCAACCTCTCTATGAACCTATTCATCTTAATAGAGATAAATAGGTGTCATAGATTTTTCTTGCAATGAAAGAAGATTGGGATGTGAAATTTTGAAGGCATGCTTTATTTTCCATGTATCTATCTCAATATGACATTGATGGTGTCCCAAATTCGATTTGAAAACTCAAGAAATGACTGAAATTTTCAGGGCGTTGGGCTACATTTTTCAACATTATGAGTTTTGAGTAGACATGATTATCAAGCTTATTTGATCAATTTGCTAAGGGTTGTTTTTTATTATCTCCCCCTTAATGTTGCATGTCAATTTTTCACCATGACACTTGATTAGTTTATGGGCCTTTTTCCCTTCCGTGAACATGTTTGAACCAACTCCCTCACAAGTCAAACAACTCAAAATATCTTGAAGTAGATGAGGAATTTGGGAAAATAACTCTCACACCTTGTTAAGTTCCACCTGCGTTGATTTTTCTAGCATTTAGTGTGCATTGGATTAAATCTGAGAATAATGTACACGTATGATCTCTGTGCCACTATAAGCGTGCCCAAGTGAATTCAAAAAAGTAAAAATAAAAAGTACATTCTAGAAACATAGTTAGTTGAATATTTCCCAACTTCAAGCTTCCAAGTGATGATTATTCAAACTATAACCCTTAAATGATGCGAATCCATCCAGTTTCTCATGGTAACCTAATGCCTCAATGAAGGAGTCCCATGGTCCTCTTTTGGATCTCAAACTTCTTCCTCCTTGCCTATAAAATTACTAGAGGGTAGAGTGATTAAGGAGGTCAAAATTCACAGAAGACAAAGTTATGCTCTTGGTTTGATATTAGAGAGCTTGTCATCTATGGAGGAGATTGAAGGCATTTGGGAGTGACCTCGCTCCATCAAGACGAAACTTGAAAGACTCTTCTTAATCTTTGATTAATACAAATGAACACTTTCTCCCATTGATTTGTCATATAGGAATAATGAATGGTTTACAATTGTCTATAATGTTTATTAAGGCAAATTAAATTCCTAATTTTCTAGATCATTAGGTTAAGTTCTTTGGATTATTATATCGCGTGTGCTTTTGATCCTTTTATGGTTGATGTTTGGAGGTCTTATCAAGCATTCAAGAGCTACATCGAATCACAACAAGGGATCAAGGGATCTTCATCAAGCATTTCGTGAAATAGGTAAGAGGGTCATGCATTAGCTACAATTATTATAATTCAAACAAGTCCAACTTAGAGAAAGGGTGAGTTCAATTATCTTGCTTTTTTCTAGTTTTCGTTAAGGATCTAGGGAGATCCCTCTTGTCTGTAAGAGGGGCTCTTGTGTGTAAGAGGGACTTGTTCAGTGTAACAAACTGGAGACCATACTTGGGAGCATCTCTCTTCACATATTTTTCTTTAGTTTTTCTTTCTCATTCATCTCATTTATTGAGACTTCAGTCTTTATAAATTCATGACCTTTCAAATCTATGTGGTTGATTTTTCGAAGTTTTATTTTTTCTTAAGTTTTTTACCCTTGTGAAGTTTCTCTTTGCTAATAGAGTGTAGTTTTGTGTGTGTTTTTCCTTAGCAAAGAGGGCAACAACTCTGTTCGCCACTATAAAACCACAGAGGCCTTGAGAAATTTTGAAAATATAGCTTTTTCTTCAACCTAGACCTCACTTTATTTTTCTAGAAGTGTCAACATCTATGTTTGGATTGTGTTGTGTCTCTTGTGAGCTCAATTGATTGCTTTTTTAATGATTTTTGAGAATTAGGTATTTCTGAAGAAATGACTTTGGGTTTTGCCTCATTAATTCATTGATTGATCAAAACAAGATAGATTGTCCTTTTTCTTATGATATTCTTATTTTGTTCTCTCAAATATACGAGCTAAGCCTTAGTTGTTCCTTATTTGTGGTCAAACTCATTTTGAATTGCAAATTAGGGTTTCTTGAGACCTATTGATTTTGTGAAGGAATTATGGTCATTTTTTCATGATAAAGGAAATTGTTGCTTTCATCTTGGAAAATTCACGCAATTACACTGTTATTATCATTAAATCAAAGCATTCATAGGGAAACATGTGTTTTCTCCAACTCTCTTGATAGATTTGTGTGTGTTCGAAAGTTTTGGGTTATTAGAGATACAAAGTATTTTGGCTTATTTGATGTTTCAGAAAATATGGAATTTGGTTTGTTGACTGCATTTTTGTTACATTATAGTGAAATTGGTTGCTTTAGAAAAATTGGAAAATTTGTGAGTTTTTTGCATTTCATTTCTAAAAAATCAAAGAAAACTCTTTCTTTTCTCTAAATAGGACTTTAATCGAATTTGTATTTTTTAGTGCATTAAGATTTCGAGTAGTGTCATAACATCATAAGTTTCACCTTCATCACCCATTGAGTAAAGAACAATTTAATAATACGGCCCTAATTAAAATTCATCTAGAATTTTACATTTTTTAGGGGTTTTATAACCCATAAAGTTTGCCTTGCCCGCTCCATTTGGACTCAACCCAATCATCAATAGTGAATAGTGACTTTAACAGTCACTTTATGGCAAACATGCACGCGAGGAGTTGTCTTCGCTTTGTTGCTCACCATGCAACACTTCGTTGCTTCGCAGAGTCTTGAAATCACGCAGTTTTGAGGCAATGTAGTTTATAGTACTGCACATCCTTTCAACTGCCTCGAGCACTAAGGGTTAATTTTAGGTATGTTCTATGACAGAGAAATTTATTTCAATTTTCACAATTAGCTCAATATCTTTTCGAGATTAGCAATCACATCAGCATTAAAGTAAACTGCAGATAGAACATAAATATAAATCGCGAAAGACAAGCCAAGACAAGAGGACATAAGATGTGGCGCCCGCCACGGACAAACCCCACAATGTGGGGAAACCCTTGATCAATTCTTCTTTTATGTTCTTCAAAGTTCAGCAGAGAAAGAGAGAGAGATAGTACATTTAGAATAGAAGTCAACACTTTGACTTATCTAGATAAGAGTATAGATCATCTCTAAGAAGATGATACATGAGATCAGTTGAAGATATGTTGCTTCAACTAATTCTCCAAGGTGACTCCTTCACATATCATTGTGCTGCATTTCATCATCATGTTGCACCTCACCGCACTGCACCATGTTGCACCCAACATCACGATGTTGCATCTCATCACGCTTCATTAATCATGATTGTACCCATCAATGTACTGCATTATGTAACTTTTTTGGTAGTTCCAGCTTTTTCAGCTTTTCCGACCCTTTCAGCTTTTCCAACAGTTTTGTCTTTTCTCGCAGTTCTCACCTCTCCGGTAGTTCTAGCTTTTCCAGCTTTTCTGGTAGTTTCGACATTTCCTGCTTTTCCAGCAGTTCTGGCTTTTCTATGAGTTCTCGCTTTTCTGGCTTTTCCGGTAATTTCAACTTTTCTAGTAATTTTAGCTTTTCCAGCTTTTCTAGCATTTCTGGATTTTTCGGCTTTTCTAGCCTTTTCATCCTTTTTAGCATTTCGATCTTTTCCAACTTTTTTGGCTTTACCAATAGTTTCAGATTTTCCGACAGTTCCAGCTTTTTGAGCAATGTAGATCTTATTCTCCCATGATTACATTTAGATCTAGGGCATGTTCTCTAGGATAGCGTATACCCTAGGGCACCCCCTCTAGCTCTCATCTTCATCAAACCCAAAACAAGGTGAAGTGAGACCACAAGAGTGAGTGTGTGTGAGATAAATGACTTCAAGTCCTCTTCTATTTATACTAAATGTAGAGGTTGAATAGACATGACTCTTGGGCTTCTGAGCCTACATAAGTTGCTCGCCAACTTGTCAATTTTTCCATAATCAAAATAAATTCATATCTTCATAAATACTTATCGGAATCAGATGATCTTTGGATAAATCCTACACCTCTCGATGGGAGGGATCCAATAAAAATATCAGTTGGCATAAATAAGATGACCCACATGGAGTTTGGCCCTAGTTGCCAATTTTAACACTCCCTCTCAACTAGGGAGAACTCCACCCGTTAATCCATATGTCTTGTTGTACTATCTTTGATATCAATGCCCTGCACTACTTTGCCCAGCTCCGCTGGATTTGCTCTACTCAACTCAACTCTCCTCATCTTTTTTTGCTCTACTTTGCTCTGCTGGCTCTATTGTGCTTTACTCATCTCTGCTTGCTCAGCTCTGCTCTGCTCTACTCAACTCTGCTCTACTCAACTTAGCTCTGCTGAACTATGAAGAAGAAGAATTGATCGAGAATGTCTCATACCATTCTCCACTAACTCGAAGTCAGTCTCAGAGTGTGTACCACTGGTCCAAGACGAGTCTCAACCGACCCAAAGTTAGCGTCATAGTGGGCACCACTCCTACCAGTGGTCCCAGACTAATCCTCCATTGACCTGAAGTCACTCTCAAAGTATGTACCACTAGTCTCATATGAGTCTCAGCTGACTCGAAGTCAGCGTCATAGTAGGTACAACTCCTAGCACTAGTTTGAGACTAGTCCTCCAGTGACTCGAAGTCAGTCTCAGAGTGTGTACCACTGGTCCCAAACGAGTATCATTGATCCTGTTAGTCGTGAGGTGCATCTTTGCTAGTTAGAAGACTAAATGAAGGATGGTCTCCTTTGTTGTCCGAGAAAGGGCCCCCACACGGGCCATAACTCCGCTCTCTACCACACTCTTCCATTTACATTCTATCCCTCTCATATCTTAACCCAACCCTCATTTTATAACAAGACCCTCTTCCACCTTAGTCTTAATTAATGTAACCAAAGAACCCCCTAAAGGCTTACCTTTCCATGCATACGTGCCCTCTACACATTTCTTGAGGACATCTTGTACCTCTGTATTCCCTCTGCCATCGATCTCTCCTACCAATCTAATGACCCACATTTCACTCAATCAGCGAGACATGATCAATCGATCTCTGCCATTAGATCACTCCTACTAGATCTAATGGATGTTGCTCATATCATGTGGGCAATTAGTGAGAGGAATACCTACCCAATAAAGGTGGTTTCTCTCTCTCCTCCTCCCCTATGTGGCATGCAATGAGTGGCATTGGGCGAACTCCATCCTTTATCACTTACCACCTGATAAAAACTGTAACCACCCAAACCAAACCACCCCTCCAGGTGCCATCGTCCGAGCACCTCCTCTGCCTAATAATTGTCCAATCCATCAACTGAGATCCAACGGCTTAGACTTTTCCACTATCACCATGATTGCAAGCCTCATGCAGTCGATCTCCTTCGTCCATTTCTCTCAATCCAATGGTCCTCATCCATGACTGCTCCCACTTGTCCTCCGCCATCTTCCCATTACCCCATTCTTGATTTGCACATCGAGCTGCCCATGCACCTCATACTCTACTTCTTATCAGTTACCCGAGGAGGAAGGTGGATTGACTCTGTCAGTATTGTGACAGACAAGCAATTGAACTAAATTAATTGAAAGTATGGCCGAAGGAAAAGGACACAACACGATACAAGCAAACAGAACTAAATAGTCATGGAGCCTCACTAGCGCAATCAAGCTAGCCACCTAACAGTGCAGCCCTGTACCAGAGTTAATTACCATTTTTGTGATGGAAGGAGAATTGTGTCCTTGTATGTAATTAGGAAGTTAAGGATAGTAGAAATAGATTAAGACATCTCAAGCCTTAAAAGCTTGAGAGTATTGTAAAGAGCTATAAATAGTTGAAAGTAATATGTAATCAAGGTTCAACTTCTCGAGACTATAGAGACTCTGCTACTCAATATTCTCTTCTTCACTCTAACTAATACAAGCTTCTTTTGCTGTTACATGTTGAATATTCATTCCCTTTGGTTCTTAACTTGCACCTAGATAGGTTTATTCATGTTTTCTCCTATGTCTAATGCTAGATAACTATCATCTTATCTCTGCATTGGTAAATTGGATATGTTATTGAATAGTTCATCTATGTTCCTTCTATATCTAACGCTATATAATTGTCATCTTATCTCTATGTTGATAGATTAGATTTGAAAGCTTCATTCACTTACTGTAGCTGGCCATCATATGTTATGTCTGCATCTGCCGGTGTGGCTAGTGTGCTCCATTCATTCACTTAATTTGCAAACTATTGAGCATTAGTGGTCTAAAGCCTTGTAGGCTGAGGGTGTTCATGCATGTTTGGAGTGAAAATGGAGTTGAAGTGCTTATCCGGCTTGAACCAAACCATCACCCATTCCAATAGTTCCTATAACAATATTGAAGATTATATGTTACAAGGCATCTCCAAGCTACAACCTAGGAGAGTTTCGTGGAGCGATAACAGATCCTAGATCAATGAAAGTCATCCTAGCATAGGGAGTATGGTAGATACAACAATGCATCCATTGGTACTACTATGGTACTTATCCTCATTTCACTACTCATTGATCAAATGATAGGTACTTCCCATGAGTCCCAGACTGCATGGGTAGGATGCCTCGACAGGAGAACTTAATCAATCTTGTCCTTACAGGAGAACTAATCATCCTGCTACACAATCGGCATGGAGAACACATCATTCGGGCCTCACAGGAGAGCTAATGATCCTGCTACATAATCATCGTGGCGAACACATAATCCAAACCTCACAGGAGAACTAATCATCCTGCTACATAGTCGTCATGGAGAACACATCATCCAAACCTCACAGGAGAACTAATCATCCTAGTACACAATCGTCATGGAGAACACATCATCTAGACCTCACAAGAGAACTAATCATCCTGCTACATAGGAGAGCGAATCATCCTGTCCCACAAGAGAGCGAATCATCTTGTCCCACGAGAGAGTGAATCATCTTTTTCACAGGAGAGCAAATCATCCTGTCTATAGGACAGTGAATCATCCTATTCCACAAGAGAGAGAATCATCTTGTCCCAGTGCGCACCACTAGGGAGGGTGAGTCACCCTATGGTCATATGTTGCTCCAGTAAGAACTGCAAGTCCCCAGAGCTCCTAGAGCTCAATGTATGCAACATGAAGGACCCTTGTACAAGGGTCTCTTGATGATTCCACGTCATTCAGGAAAATCACAGATTTGATATTTCCCTTGGGGCTTAGACAAAGTATATCAACTTTTACATCATTTCGTAGCGATGGAGCTTCCTTTCTCATAGACTTACCATATCCCATATAAGGTATTATTTGATGTCTATCTGCTGGAGAAATCATCGAATACAAGATTCCTCAATAATCAAATCCTACCTCTGGTTGTTACAGAGAATCACAGTGGTATTCATCATGTGTACAAATAGTTCACTGAAGAACTTCCGCAATGAGGCAACTTCATACAAGATCATACTCATAGTTATGTATCGAGTCTTAGCAGTGCTTATAACAACTGATTTTTGCTTCCTGAACTTCCATGATATCAAAGAAGAATCCAAAGAGAACCAACACTAACAAGTGCTCGAGTGTTCCTCCACATTGCCTGCCAGTGAGCATTTGAATAGTCATGCAATTTCATATTTCTAGCAGCTTATCTCAATTCATGAGAGATTGTTCCCTGAAGAGATCTCATAAGATTCTTCGCACCAATCCGGTGAGGCTCAACCAAATATGAGCTCACCATGCTAACTGCAAAACATATTTCCAGATGGAAGTTCACCAAGAACATCAACGTGAATGAGTTTATGAGACTCAGAGTCATTTTCTGAATATGGTCCGACATCACTACCATATAACTTCTGAAAGTTAAGATCCTCGAGGTAGTCACACGCTTGCAGTTTATCATTTCACAACTGGAATCCAACTATCTCTTACTTCTGCAAATGAGAGGGTCTGCACCTGTTAGAAATTGGTCATCCTCATATGGTGCTGGTATGAGAAGTCTATCATCCACAACCTTTGGGTAATGGTTTGGATCAGTTTCAGTCCTAGTGAATCTCAGCTTCATCAGACAGCTATCAATCCTCTCATACTGTGCCCGAGGTGTTTTTCTTCAAGCCATAGAGGGCTTTCTTCCACCCATATGCATGAGATTCCCGATCATGAATCTCAAATCCCTCGGGTTGTTCCAAACCCGTTGACCTGCTATATGAGGGGAATGGTCCCCTTGTAATATTCTCCTTCGGTACATCTCAAACATGTACTTTCATGCTCTTTTTGAATTCAAGCATCAGTGTCACCATCTGACTCACGGACCCTCAGTGCTATGTGTCAATGGACATGGTCCCCAGTGGACTTTATGCAACTTGATATAACCCTAAACACAAAAAAATCTTTGAAATTTCTATTTTCAAACACGTACCTTTCCATCGATGAGCGCCACCCTGAAACCGTTGACTTCCATTGTTGAAATGGACACCAGGTTCTTCTTGTGATGAGGTTCATAAAAGATATTTTGTAAATGAATTGAGTTACCCTCATTCAATTGAGGTATAACATTCCCTACACCCTTTTTGGGATAGGTGGCATTCGCTCCAAGTATAATCCCACGATTGTTTCCATCTCTACCAAATTAGAGAGAGCACCCATCCATCTAATGAAGTGCCTTGAAGCACTACAATCAATAAGGCATATTCCCAAAGAATCTGAAGGATAGGGCCAATACAAGATAATGCTTCTTTATCTTATCAAAAACAACATTTGATTCTTCATACCTGGGGTCATTGCTTTCTTTGAAGAGTCGACCATTTCGTTGATGACCTGCATTACCTGTCATTCCTTTGAAGATGTCCCTCAAATGATTGTTATATTCATCATGAGATGTGCCTCTACCACTCAGACACTCCTTCGTATAATGGCTGAACTTATTGCAACTAAGGCATCCACCTTTCCTTCCACCCTTATATCCAAACTTCCCAATTAAGTGATCTTTAGGTAGGCCATCAGAAACTTCCACTTCAGCATTCTGATAATATTCTCTGCTTTGACTTCACCCTCAGTGAATTTGAAGAGGGATGAGGAATCCACTTATCCTTTTGTCCTTTCCCAATTGTCTTCGACGATTGCTCTTTCACTCTTGCTTGGGCATTGTCTTCACCTCAACTCTGATACCATGTTAATTTTAGGTATGTTCTATGCTAAATCAATTTATTTCAATTTTTCACTATTATCTCAATATATTTTCTAGATTAGCAATCACATCAACATTAAAGTAAACTACACATAAAACATAAATATAAATCGTAGAAGACAAGCCAAGACAAGAGGACACAAGATGTGGTGCCAGCCAGGGATAAACCCCATAATGTGGGGAAACCCTTGATTAATTATTCTTTTATGTTCTTCAAAGTTCAACATAGAAAGAGAGAGAGAGATAATACATTTACAATAGAAGTCAACACTTTGACTTATCTAGATAAGAGCATAGATCATCTCTAAGAAGATGATACATGAGATCAGTTGAAGACATGCTGCTTCAACTAAGTCTCCAAGGTGACTCCTTCATCTATCATAGTGTTGCATTTCATCATCATGTTGCACCTCACCGTGCTTCACCATGCCACACCCATCGTCACTATGATGCATCTGATCACGCTTCATTAATCATGAATATAACCATCAATGCACTGCATTATGTGACTTTTTTGGTAGTTCCAACTTTCCCAACTTTTCTCGTTTTCTCGGATTTTCTCGAAGTTCCATATTTTTTGACAGTTCTGACTTTTCTGGTAGTTTTGGATTTTCCAACTTTTCTGGCAGTTCCGGCTGTTCTGGCTTTTCCAACAGTTCCGGCTTTTCTACCAGTTCTCGCTTTTTTGGCTTTTTTGACAGTTTCGGCTTTTCTAGCAGTTCCGAATTTTCTGGATTTTCTAGCTTTTGTGGTAGTTTCGACTTTTCCAGCAATTCCAGACAGTTCTCGCTTTTCAGGCTTTTTCGGCTTTTCCAGGATTTTTGACTTTTATAACTTTTCTCGCTTTCCCAGCAGTTTTTACTTTTCCAATAGTTTCGAATTTTCCAGCTTTTTGAGAAACATAGAGCTTATTCTCCCATGACTGCATTTAGATCTAGGGCATGTTATCTAGGGAAACATATACCCTAGGGCACTCCCTCTAGCTCTGTTTCCGAGAAAACTAGTGTCTTTTCAATCTGCTAGCCCTTTAGGATTGGCAGCTATCCTAGCAAAAAACAATCAAAGCAATTTGGGATTTCCTCTATGTATGATAGATAAGAGAGAAGCAAAGGAACTAACGTGGATCTTCCGCTT
This sequence comes from Pinus taeda, assembly GCA_000404065.3. NCBI lineage: Eukaryota > Viridiplantae > Streptophyta > Pinopsida > Pinales > Pinaceae > Pinus > Pinus taeda. The sequence continues at coordinate 119,126 of APFE030570835.1, forward strand.
GACTCCTTGCTTGATTTCTCTCCCCCTTGATAGAGCTTGCAACTCCTCTCCTACTTATCGTGCTTAGGGAATACCTATAGAAATAAAGTAACAAAACACCATCAAAGCATCTTGATCTATTATATCATAAGCAATGTAGAATCAGAAATACATTGAACATACAATGGCATTCACAAATAACAACATTCACAAATACATGATTATATGGAGGAAAACATAAAGAACTTTATTAAATATGAAGGGAGAATTACAACTGATGAGCCCCAATTTTGGTACAATTTGGGCTCATTTTGGCCTACTTTACTTGCTCAACCCATTCATCTTTATTTGCTTATGCATGCATTTCTTAGTTATTTCATGTTGTTTGTAGGAGGAAGGTTAGACACTTTATCCACGTGACTAATGCATTGTGATTCCAGGTTTTGGCATTAAAAAAGGGGAACAAAAGACAACGTAAAAGGAGTAAGGAGAACATAAGGTGGCACTGCTGATTTTGTGGAGAATGTCCACAGTATTAGGACATTCCTCGTGATTCCCACCGCGAGAACTTCCCGAGCTCCAATCAATCTCCCCATCCGAGCCTCAAAAAGTAGCGACTGTCCTACAGGAACAGCAGTCATCAACTGTTCTACCAGAACAGCAGTTGACTGCCTCACAAATCCGCAGTTAAACTTCAGTTGGACAGCCGAGCTCCTAGAATCAAGGCTACTTGGTGGATCATCACTTTTTTGTATAAATATGGAGGCCATAGCCTTAGATAGGTTGTTGAATCTCCTGGGTTATCATATCATTGTGGAAGCAGTCCAGTTTTGTTTTCTTTTGCTGTAAGCCAGTTTGGCATGACGTTGAATTATGAATAAAGAGGACAGTTTGTGATCAATTCCTGAGTTTTATTAGGAGACTATAGCTCTCACGTTAGGGCCCAACCTGAGAGCCATAGATCCCCTCTGTTGTAGTATTGTTTTTATTTCTTTTCCAGCATTTTAAATTTCACTTGCACATGCAATTTGAATGGCAGTCTTGTAATTCGATTTTCTTATGAGTTAGATAGATTTTGCTTATGATGCCATTACTTCCACTTGCTTAGCATAGCAGAGGATACATAACATCCATTGGAGCTCCAGCAAAAACGGTTGTTAAGGCTCACTGCCATCTCGTTTGGAGATTGGGGTGCAGTCCATAGCAGACCACCAAAAACACGCATGAATTTGGTTGATACAGTTATGATTTGGATTTAGATGCTTCATTGTCATTTACACGAACCACACATCTCTTCATCACAGTCCCATACGTATTTCTCCTTGCGTTTTGGATCACTGTTCAATAAAATCACGGTACACTTAGTGTAGGTTGATGCATTTCCGGTTTGATAAACAGTTTTGGTCATTTGTTTCATTTACACTCTCCTCCATCTCGTTTCATTACCATCCTTTCTGTTTTGACCTCGCATGCAACCACGTTTCTTTGACTTGCACTGTGTTCTGCCCGTTCCTAAACATCTCCTAATTCTCACTTAGCTCCATTCCTTGACCTTTCACATCCATCACTCCAACACACCCCCTACACTTGTTTCCCATCTCCTCCTTCCATTCCTGAGCCATCACCAGCCTGATCCCTATCTCTCACATCCCTTCCTACCCGTCCATCACCTTTCCCTCACCTCAGTCCTCCACGGTAGACCATCCTGTAGAAATTCAGAGACATCCTGTAGAAAACCCTGAGTTTCCTGTAGAATCCCCTGCAGACATCCTGTAGGAGGTCTTCCACACGGTTGCTGAGCTTCTGAACGTGGAAAACCTCTGTGGATGAATGCCAAGGGTCCATAGGGACCTCACCTAGCCTCCCCAACCTGTCCCACGTTTTCCTTCCTTCTC